>CM060301.1:4757709-4822354 GCA_030684275.1 Acipenser oxyrinchus oxyrinchus
CTGGAACCCCGCGGGGTCGCTGGGCCCAGTGCGCACGCTGGGGAGATGCCAGGGACCATTTGGCGAGCAGCTGGGACCCTGCACGAGGATGCTGGAGCCCGTGCTCGCGCTGGGGAGGTGCCAGGGACCATTTGGCGAGCAGCTGGACCACGCCTTGGGTCGCTAGTGTCCGAGCGCGTGCTGGGAAGGTGCCAGGAATCATTTGCCGAGCCGCTGGGAAGCCGCGTGGGGTCGCTAGTATCTGTATGCGTGCTGGGGAGGTGCCAGGGACCATTTGGTGAGCCGCTGGGATGCCACGCGGGGTCGCTGTGCCCCGTGCGCGCACTGGGAAGTGGCCAGGGACCATTTGGCGAGCCAATGGGACCCCGCGTGGGGTTGCTAGGCCCTGTGCGCGCTGGGTAGGTGTAGGGAGCATTTGGCGAATCGCTTGGACCCAGTATGGGGTCGCTGGCATCTATGCGTGTTCTGGGGATGTGCCTGGGAGCAATTGGCGAGCAGATGGGAACCCGTGCTGGGTCGCTGGGGCCCGTGCATGTGCTGGGGATACACCAGGGACAGTTTGGCGAACCGCTGGGACCCCGCGTGGGGTTGCTGGGGACCGTGCCCGCATGGGGAGGTGCCAGGCACCATTTGGCGAACAACTGGAACCCTGTGCGGTGTCGCTGGTGCCATTGTGCATGCTGGGGAGGCGCCAGGAACGGTTTGGCGAGCCGCTGGCACCCCGCACGATGTCACAGGGGACCGTGCGTGCGCTGGGGAGGTGCCAGGGACCATTTGGCTAGCAGCTGGGACCCCGTGCGGGGTCGCTGGGGCCCATGCGTGTGCTGGAGATGCTCCAAGGACAGTATGTCAAGCCGCTGGACTTCGCCTGGGGTCGCTAGTATCCATGCGCGCACTGGCGAGGTGCCAGGGACCGGTTGGCGAGCCGCTGGGACCCCGCGTGGGTTCGCTAGTGTACGTCCGTCCACTGGGGAGGTGCCAGGGCACATTTGGCGAGCCGCTGGGACCCTGCACGGGGTCGCTGGGACCCGTGCACCTGCTGGGGAAGTACCAGATAACATTTGGCGAGCAGCTGGGACCCCACGCGGGGTTGCTAGGTCATGTGAGCGCGCTGGGGAGGCGCCAAGGATGGATAGTCGAGCCTCTGGACTTCGCCTGGGGTCGCTAGTGTCCGTGCGCATGCTGGGGAGGTGCCAGGGACCGGTTGGCGAGCCGCTGTGACACCGCGTGGGGTTGCTAAGGTCCGTGCGTGCACTGGGGAGGTGCCAGGGCCCATTTGGCGAGCCACTGGGACCCCGCACGGGGTCGCTGGGACCCGTGCATGTGCTGGGGAAGTGCCAGAGACCATTTGGCGAGCAGCTGGGACCCCGCACGTGGTCGCTGGGCCCCGTGCGCACGCTGGGGAGTTGCCAGGGACCATTTGGCGAGCAGCTGGGAGCCCGCACGAGGTCGCTGGGGCCCGTGCTCACGCTGGGGAGGCGCCAGGGACCATTTGGCGAGCAGCTGGACCCTGCCTGGGGTCGCTAGTGTCCGAGCGCGTACTGGGAAGGTGCCAGGGACCGTTTGCCGAGCCGCTCGGAAGCCGCGTGGGGTCGCTAGTGTCTGTATGCGCGCTGGGGAGGTGCCAGGGACCATTTGGCGAGCCAATGGGACCCCGCGCGGGGTTGCTAGGCCCTGTGCGCGCGCTGGGTAGGTGCAGGGAGCATTTGGTGAAACGCATGGACCCCGCCTGGGGTCGCTGGGGTCTGTCTTCGCGTGCTGGGGAGGCGCCTGGGCCGGTTTGGCGTGCCGCTGGGACCTTGTGTGTGGTCAGTGGGGACCGTGCTCGTGCTGGGGTGGTTCCAGGGACCATTTGGAGAGCAGCTGGGACCCCGTGAGGTGTCGCTGTGGCCCATGCGCGTGCTGGGGAGGCGCCTGTGCCGGTTTGGCGAGCCTCTGGGACCCCGCGCGATGTCACTGGGGAGCGTGTGCTCGCTGGGGAGGTGCCAGGGACCATTTGGCTAGCAGCTGGGACCACGCACATAAGAACATAAGAACATAAGAAAGTTTACAAATGAGAGGAGGCCATTCAGCCAATCTTGCTCGTTTGGTTGTTAGTAGGTTATTGATCCCAGAATCTCATCAAGCAGCTTATTGAAGGATCCCAGGGTGTCAGCTTCAACAACATTACTGGGGAGTTGGTTCCAGGCCCTCACAATTCTCTGTGTAAAGAAGTGCCTCCTATTTTCTGTTCTGAATGCCTATCTAATATCCATTTGTGACCCAAGGTCCTTGTTTCATTTTTCAGGTCAAAGAAGTCCCCAGGGTAGACTTTGTCTATACCTTTTAGGATTTTGAATGTTTGAATCAGATTGCCGCGTAGTCTTCTTTGTTCAAGAATGAATAGATTCAATTCTTTTTAGCCTGTCTGCATATGACATGCCTTTTAAACCCAGGATAATTCTGGTTGCTCTTCTTTGCACTCTTTCTAGAGCAGCAATATCGTTTTGTAACAAGGTGACCAGAACTGAAAACAATATTCTAGGTGAGGTCTTACTAATGCATTGTAAAGTTTTAACATTACTTCCCTTGATTTAAATTCAACACTTCTCACAATATATCCGAGCATCTTGTTGGCCTTTTTTATAGCTTCCCCACATTGTCTAGATGAAGACATTTCTGAGTCAACAAAAACTCCTTGGTCTTTTTCATAGTTCCCTTCTTCAATTTCAGTATCTCCCATATGATATTTATAATACACATTTTTATTGCCTGCATGCAATACACTTTTCTCTATTCAATGTCATTTTGCCATGTGTCTGCCCAGTTCTGAATGCTGTCTAGATCATTTTGAATGACCTTTGCTGCTGCAACAGTGTTTGCCGCTTCTCCTATTTTTGTGTTGTCTGCAAATTTAACAAGTTTGCTTACTATACCAGAATCTAAATCATTAATGTAGATTAGGAATAGCAGAGGACCTAATACTGATCCCTGTGGTACACCACTGGTTACCTCGCTCCATTTTGAGGTTTCTCCTCTAATCAGTACTTTCTGTTTTCTACATGTTAACCACTCCCTAATCCATGTGCATGCATTTCCTTGAATCCCTACTGCATTCAGTTTGAGAATTAATCTTTTATGCGGGACTTTGTCAAAAGCTTTCTGGAAATCTAAATAAACCATGTCATATGCTTTGCAATTATCCATTTTCAATGTTGCATCCTCAAAAAAGTCAAGTAGGTTAGTTAGACACGATCTCCCTTTTCTAAAACCATGCTGATTGTCTCCCAGGATATTGTTACCATATAGGTAATTTTCCATTTTGGTTCTTATTATAGTTTCCATAAGTTTACATATAATAGAAGTCAGGCTTATTGGTCTGTAGTTCCCTGGTTAAGTTTTGTAGCCCTTTTTGTGGATCGGTATTACGTTTGCTATTTTCCAGTCTGTTGGTACAACCCCTGTGTCAAGAGACTGTTGCATTATCTTGGTTAGCGGTTTGTAAATAACTTCTTTTATTTCTTTGAGTACTATTGGGAGGATCTCATCCGGCCAAGGGGATTTGTTTATTTTTAGAGCTCCAAGTCCCTTTAACACTTCTGGCTCTGTTACGCTAAAGTTATTTAAAATTGGATAGGAACAGGTCAACATGTCGGGGATGTTGTCCGTGTCCTCCTTTGTAAAAACCTGTGAAAAGTAATCATTTAATATATTTGCAATTTTTTTTTCTTCATCTATAATTTTGCGAAGTCACTGGGGGCCGTGTGCGCGCTGAGGAGGTGCCAGGGATCATTTTGCGAGCCTCTGGGACCCCGTGCGGAGTTGCTGGGACCCCGTGCGGGGTCGCTGGTTCCCGTGCGCGCACTGGAGAAGTGCCAGGGACAGTTTGGCGAGCTGCTTGGACCACGCGTGAAGTCGGTGGGGCCCGTGTGCGCGATGGGGATGTGTCAGGGACCATTTGTGAGCCGCTCGGACCCCACGTGTGTTTGCTGGGCCCTGAGTGCGTGCTGGGAAGGTGCCAAGGAGCATTTGGAGAGCCGCTGTGAACCTGCGCGGAGTCGCTGGGCCCGTGCGCGCACTGAGGAGGCACCAGGGATGGTTTGGCGAGCCTCTGGGACTGCGCGTGGGGTCACTGGTGCCCGTGCGCGCGTTGTGTACGTTCCAAGGATCATTTTGCTAGCCTTTGGGACCACGCGCGTGGTTGCTGGGCCCTGTGCGTGTGCTGGGTAGGTGCCAGGGACAATTTGGAGACTCGCTGGGACCCCGCACGGGGTCGCTCTGGCCCGTGTGCACGCTGGGGAGGTGCCAGGGACAGTTGTGTACGTTCCAAAGATCATTTTGCTAGCCGCGGTGACCCCGCACATGGTTGCTGGGCCCTGTGTGTGTGCTATGCAAGTTCCAGGGATCATTTGGCGAGCTGCTGGGATCGCGCGTGGGGTCGCTGGTCCCCGTGTGTGCTGGGGGGGAGACAGGGACGGTTTGTCGAGCCGCTGGACTTCGCCTGTGGTCACTATTGTCTGTGCGCGCGCTGGGGAGGTACCAGGGACCGGTTGGCGAGCCACTGGCACCCGCGTGGGGTCGCTAGTGTACGTGCGTGCACTGGGGAGGTGCCAGGGCCCATTTGGCGAGCCGCTGGCACCCGCGTGGGGTCGCTAGTGTACGTGCGTGCACTGGGGAGGTGCCAGGGCCCATTTGGCGAGCCGCTGGGACCCCGTGCGGGGTCGCTGGACCCCGTGCGCTGGGGAGGTGTCAGGGACCATTTGTCACGCTGCTGGGACCATGCGCAAAGTCACTGGGGACCGTTCGCGCGCTGGGGAGGTGCCAGGGACCATTTGGCTAGCAGCTGGGACCCCGTGCGGTGTCGCTTTTGCCCTTGCGCGCACTGGGGAGGTGCTAGATACTGTTTGGCGAGCCGCTGGGAACAGACATGGGTTCGCTAGGGATCGTTTTCGCACTGGGGAGGTGCCAGGGACAATTTGGCAACACCGCTGGGACCCCGCACGGGGTCGCTCTGGCCCGTGCGCGTGCTGGGGTGGTGCCAGGGATGGTTTGGCGAGCCACTGGTACCTCGCGTGGTGTCACTAGTGTTCATGTGCTCACTGGGGAGGTGCAAGGGACAGTTTGGAGAGCCGCTGTGACCCCGCACATGTTTGCTGGGCCCTGTGTGTGTGCTGTGTATGTTCCAGGGATCATTTGGCGAGCCGCTGGTACCCAGCATGGGGTCGCTGGTCCCCATGTGTGCTGGTGGGGAGACAGGGATGATTTGCCGAGCCACTGGGATCTCGCGCGGGATCGCAGATGCCTGTGCGCGTGCTTGAGAGGTGTCAGGGAGGTTTTGGCGAGCCGCTGGGACCCCGCACAAGGTCGCTGGGGCCCGTGCGCGTGCTAGGGAGGTGCCAGGGACCACTTGGCAAGCCCTCTGGGACCCTGCGCCGCGTCGCTAGGGCCAAAGCACGCGCTGGGGAAGTTCCAGGGACGGTTTGGCGAGCTGCTGGGACCCTGCGTGGGGTCGTTAGTGTCTGTGCCCATCGCTGGGTTGGTGCCAGGGACCGTTTGGCGAGCCGCTGGGACCCAGCACGGGGTCGCTGGGACCTGTGCGAGTGCTGGGCAGATGCCAGAGACCTTTTGGAGAGCAGCTGGGACCCCTGCGCGGGGACGCAGGGCTCCGTGCGCGCACTGGGGAGGTGCCAGGGACCATTTGGCGAGCCGCTGTGACCCCGCGAGGAGTCTCTGGGACCCGTGCATGCTGGGGAGTGTCCAGGGACCATTTGGGGAGCCGCTTGGACCCCGCGCGGGGTCACTGTGGAATGTGCGCCCCCCATGGCAAGAAACTGGGACCGCGTGCGGGGTCGCTAGGGCTCATGCGTGCACTGGGGAGGTGCCAGGGACGGTTTGGCGAGCCGCTGGGACCCCACGTTGGGCCACTAGGGACCATGCATGCACTGTGGAGGTGCTAGGGACCTTTTGTCGAACCGCGGGGACCCCACGCATGGTCGTTGTTGCCCATGCGAGCGAAGAGGAGGTGCCAGGGACCATTTGGCGAGTCGCTGGGACTCCGCTCTGGGTAGCTGGGCGCAGTGGGAGCACTGGGGAGGTGCCAGGGACCGTTTGGCGAGCCGCTGGGACACCACGTGGGGTCGCTAGTGTCCGTGCGCGTGCTGCGGAGGTGCTAGGGACCATTTGGGAAGCCGCTGGGACCCCGCACAGGGTCGCTGGGGGCTGTGCGCTTGCTGGGGAGGTGCCAGTGACCGCGTTGCGATCGGCTGGGACACCACGAAAGGACGCTAGGTCCAGTGTGCGCTGGGGACGTGCCTGGGACCATTTGAAGTGCCGCTGGGACCATACGCGTGGTTGCAGGGCCATGTGCGTGCTCTGGGGAGGTGCCAGGCAGTGTTTGGGACCCGCGTGGGTTTGCTAGTGTCCGTGCGCACTGGGGAGTTGCCGGTGACCATTTGTGGAGCCGCTTGGACCCTGCGTGGGATCGCTAGTCTCCGTGCTCACGCTGGGGAGGTGCCAGGGACCATTTGGCGAGCCGCTGGGTCCCTCGCGGGGTCGCTGGGCCCGGTGCACACGTTGGGGAGTTGCCAGGGACCGTTTGGTGAGCCGCTGAGACCCCGCGTGGGGTCGCTGGGTCCCGTGCGTGTGCTGAGGAGGGGCCAGGGAACATTTGGCGAGCCACTGGGTCCTGCTGGGCCCCGTGCGCGTGCTGGGGAAGTGCCAGGAACCATTTGGCATGCCGTAGGTACCTCGCGCAAGGTTGCTGGGCCCAGTGCATGAGCTGGGGACGTTCCAGGGATGATTTGGCAAGGCGCTTGGACCACGCGTGAAGTCGCTGGGACCCGTGCGTGCGCTGAGGAGGGGCCAGGGACAATTTGGCGAGCCGCTGGCACCGCGCACGGTTGCTGGGCCCTGTGCACGTGCTGGGGAGGGGCCATGGACCATTTGGCGTGCCACTGGGAGCCTCTTTACGAAGTCGCTGGGGCCCGTGCGCCTGCTGAGGATGTGCCAGGGACCATTTGGCGAGCCGCTGGGACCCTTCGCGAGTTTGATGGGGTCCGTGCGCTCGCTGGTGAGATGCCAGGAATCATTTGGCGAGCAGCTGGGACATCGTGTGGGGTCGATGGGGCCTGTGCACGCGCTGGGGAGGTGCCAGGGACGGTTTGGCGAGCCGCTGGGACCCCGCATGAGGTTTCTAGTGTCCGTGCGCGTGCTGGGGATGTGCCACGGACCGTTTGGCGAGCAGCTGGGAGCCCGCGTGGGGTCGCTAGTGTCTGTGCGAGCGCTGGGGAGGTGCCAGGGACCATTTTTTGTGCCGCTGGGTCCCCTCGCAAGGTCGCTGGGTCCAGTGCGCGCGCTTGGGATGTGCCAGGGACAGTTTGGTAAGCCGGTTGGACCACGCGCGAAGTTGCTGGGGCCCGTGTGCGCTGGGGAGGTGCCAGGGATCATTTGGTGAGCCACTGGGACCCCGCGTGGGGTCGCTATTGTATGTACGTGTGCTGGGGTGTTGCCAGGGACTTTTTGGCGAGCCGCTGGGACCCCGCGTGGGTTCGCTAGTGTCCGTGCGCGCCCTGCGGAGGTGCTAGGGACCATTTGGGAAGCCGCTGGGACCCCGCACAGGGTCGCTGGGGGCTGTGCGCTTGCTGGGGAGGTGCCAGTGACCGCGTGGCGATCGGCTGGGACCCCACGCAAGGTCGCTGGGTCCAGTGCACGCACTGGGGATGTGCCAGGGACCATTTGAAGTGCTGCTGGGACCATACGCGTGGTTGCAGGACCCTGTGCGTGCGCTGGGGAGGTGCCAGGGACTTTTTGGTGAGCCGCTGGGACCCCGCGTGGGTTCGCTAGTGTCCGTGCGCGCGCTGCGGAGGTGCTAGGGACCATTTGGGAAGCCGCTGGGACCCCGCACAGGGTCGCTGGGGGCTGTGCGCTTGCTGGGGAGGTGCCAGTGACCGCGTGGCGATCGGCTGGGACCCCACGCAAGGTCGCTGGGTCCAGTGCACGCACTGGGGATGTGCCAGGGACCATTTGAAGTGCCGCTGGGACCATACGCGTGGTTGCAGGACCCTGTGCGTGCGCTGGGGAGGTGCCAGGGACTTTTTGGCGAGCCGCTGGGACCCCGCGTGGGTTCGCTAGTGTCCGTGCGCGCGCTGCGGAGGTGCTAGGGACCATTTGGGAAGCCGCTGGGACCCCGCACAGGGTCGCTGGGGGCTGTGCGCTTGCTGGGGAGGTGCCAGTGACTGTGTGGCGATTGGCTGGGACCCCACGCAAGGTCGCTGGGTCCAGTGCACGCACTGGGGATGTGCCAGGGAACATTTGAAGTGCCGCTGGGACCATACGCGTGGTTGCAGGACCCTGTGCGTGCGCTGGGGAGGTGCCAGGCACTGTTTGGCGAGCCGCTTGGACCCCGCGTGGGATCACTAGTCTCCGTGCTTGCGCTGGGGAGGTGCCAGTGACCATTTGGCGAGCCGCTGGGTCCCGCGCGGGGTCGCTGGGCCCGGTGCGCGCGTTGGGGAGGTGCCAGGGACCATTTGGCGTGACGCTGTGTGACAGGATGGCTCGCAGCGGTGAAGTGTGGTGACGTCACGGACCAGGAAGTAACTGAAACCAAAACAATGGATGGGCGGGTGAAGCTGAATGCAACTGCATTCAGCGTATTTAATAAATAAACAAACAAAAGATTTAAACAAAACAGAAAACAGAAACCAAAGGGCACGAGGGCCAAACAAATAAACAGACAAACAAGTAAGTGTTGTGCTGGCTAATCCAGCACGTTTTAGCAATTGTATTGTCTCCTTGCTCTCTCCTCTCTCCGCTCTCCGCTCTCCGTACTCTCCTCTGTAAACTCAACCCCTGCAGAACGGACAGCTGCAGCTTCTTATACTCTGGCCGAGGGGTTAACTAGTTGTTAATTATCTTATTACCCCTCGGCCAGAGTCTGCACGCGTTTGGTAAGGATGCATGACTGTCAGCTAGTTAAATAATCAGTAGCTGATCAGTCATGCATCCTCACGGGGTTTTTAAATTATAAATAATAACAAAAGATGCAGCGCTTTTAACTGCGCCGCAAACAAAACACAAATAATAATAAATAGGGGCGGGACACTCCGCCACACGCTGGGAAACCGCGAGTGGTCGCTGGGCTCTGTGCGTGCGCTGGGGAGGTGCCAGGGACCGTTTGGCAAGTTCCTGGAAGCCCGCGCGTGGTTGCTGGGTCCAGTGCGCGTGCTGGGGAAGTGCCAGGAACCATTTGGCATGCCGCAGGTACCTCGCACAAGGTCGCTGGGCACAGTGCATGAGCTGGGGACGTTCCAGGGACGATTTGGCAAGGCGCTTGGACCACGCATGAAGTCGCTGGGGCCCGTGCGTGCGCTGAGGATGTGCCAGGGACCATTTGGCGAGCCGCTGGGACCCTGCGCGAGTTCGCTGGGGTCCGTGCACTCGCTGGTGAGATGCCAGGAATCATTTGGCGAGCAGCTGGGACACCGTGTGGGGTCGCTAGGGCCTGTGCACGCGTTGGGGAGGTGCCAGGGACGGTTTGGCGAGCCGCTGGGACTCCCTGTGGGGTCGCTGGTGCCCGTGTGCACGCTCGGAAGGTGCCAGGGACCATTTGGCGAACTGCTGGCACCGCGCATGATCACTGGGCCCAGTGCGCGTGCTGGGGAGGGGCCAGGGACCAGTTGGTGTGCCACTGGGACCCCCTTTGCTAAGTTGCTGGGGCCCATGCGCGTGCTGAGGATGTGCCAGGGACCATTTGGCGAGCCGCTGGGACCCTGCGTAAGTTCGCTGGGGTCCGTGCGCTCTCTGTGGAGGTGATAGGGACCATTTGGCGAGCTACTCGGTCCCACGCGGGGTCGCTGGGCCCAGTGAGTGCTCTGGGGAGGTGCCAGGGACCATTTGGCGTGCCACTGGGACCCCGTGCGTGGTCCCTGGGCACTTTGCGTGCGCTGGGGTGGTGGCACGGACCGTTTGACGAGCCGCTGGGACCCTGCGCAAGGTCAATGGGTCCAGTGCTTGGGTTGGGGAGGTGCCAGGCACTGTTTGGTGAGCCTGCTGGGACCCCGCTTGGCATCTCTACTGTCCGCGCGCGCTGGGAGCCCGTGTGGTGTTGCTAGTGTACGTGCGAGTCGCTGGGGAGTTGCCAGGGCCTGTTTGGCGAGGCACTGGGACCCCGTGCGGGGTTTGCTAGGCCCTGTGCGAGTGCTAGGTATGTGCCAGGGACTATTTGGCGAGCTGCTAGGACACCACACGGGGTCGCTGGGTCCCGTGCGCGTGCTGTTTGTCGTGAAGGGACCATTTGGCGAGCAGCTGGGATCCTGTGCCGGGTCGCTGTCGCCCATGCAACGTGCTGGGGAGGCCCAAAGGACGGTTTGGCGAGCCGCTGGACCACACCTGGGGTCGCTAGTTTCTGTGCGCGCTGGGGAGGAGCCAGGTACCATTTGGTGAGCTGCTGGGACCCCACGCGGGTTCGCTGGGGCCTGTGCGTGCGCTGGGGAGGCGCCAGGGAAGGTTTGGCGAGCGGCTGTTACGCCGTGTGGGGTTGCTAGTGTCCGTGCGCGCTCTGGGGAGCTGCCAGGGACCATTTGGCGAGCCGCTGGGATCCATCGCGGGGTCGCTGGGGCCCGTGCACACGCTGGGGAGGCACCAGGGACGGTTTGGTGAGCTGCTGGGAACCCGCAAGGCGTCACTGGTGCCCGTGTGCGCGTTGGGGAGGTGCCAAGGAGTGTTTAGCGAGCGGGTGGGACCCCGCGCGGCATTGCTGGTGCCCGTGTGCATGCTGGGGATGTGCCAGGGATCATTTGGCGAGCCGCTGGGACTCCGAGTGGGTTTGCGGGGCCCCGTGCGCATCCTGGGGAGTTGCCAGGGACCTTTTGGTGAGCCGCTGGGACGCCACGCGTGGTCGCTGGGGAAATTGTGTGCTCTGGGGATGTGCCAGGGACAGTTTAGAGAGCCGCTGGAACCCCGTGCAGGATCGCTGGTGCCCATGCGTGTACTGGGGAGGAGCCAGGGATCATTTGGCGAGCCACTGGGACCCCGCACGCAGTTGCTGGGCCCCGTACGCATGCTGGGAGGTGCCAGGGACCTTTTGGCGAGCTGCTGGGACCCTGCAAAGGGTCGCTGGGTCGAGTGCATGCACTGGGGAGGTGCCTGGGACAGTTTGGCGAGCTGCTGGGACCCCGCGCGGGGTTGCTGGGCCCCATGGGCTTGCTGGGGAGGTGCCACGGACCATTTGTGAGCCGCTCGGACCACACGAGTGGTTGCTGGGCCCTGTGCGCGCTCTGGGTAGGTGCCAAGGACCATTTGGCGAGCTGTTGGGAACCCGCACGGGGTCTCTGGGGCCCGTGCGCGCACTGGGGAGGCGCCAGGGACGGTTTGGCGAGCCACTGGGACCCCGCGTGGGGTCGCTGGGGCCAGTGCGGGCGTTGGGGAGGTGCCAGAGATCATTTGGCGAGCCGCTGAGTCCCTGCACGGGATCGCTGGTGCGTATTCTGAAGAGATTTCAGAGACCATTTGGTGAGCAACTGGGAATCGGTTCGTGGTCTCTGGGCCCTGTGCTCATGCTGGGGAGGTGCCAGGGACCATTTGGCGAGCAACTGGGACCCCGTGCGTGGTCTCTGGGCCATGTGCGCATGCTGGTGAGGTGCCAGAGACCATTTGGCGAGCAACTGGGAACCAGTTTGTGGTCTCTGGGCCCTGTGCGCATACTGGGGAGGTGCCAGGGACCATTTGGCTAGCAACTGGGACCCCGTGCGTGGTCGCTGGGCACGGTGTGCATGCTAGGGAGGTTCCAGGGACCATTTGGCGAGCCGATGGGACCCCGCGCAGGGTCGCTGGGCCCCTTGCTCGCGCTGGGGAGTTGCTAGGGACCATTTGGCGAGCCGCTGGGACCCTGCTCAGGGTCGCAGGGGCCCGTGCGCACGCTGGGGAGATGCCAGGGATGGTTTGGCGAGCAGCTGGCACCCCGCAGGGGTCGCTGGCGGCAGTGCGCGCTCTGGGGAGATGCCAAGGATCATTTGGCCAGCCGTTGGGACCTGAGCACGTGGTCGCTGGCACCCGTGCTCGTGCTGGGGAGGTGTCAGAGAGCATTTGACGAGCAGCTGGGACCCTGCGCAGGGTCGCTGGGTCCAGTGCTCGTGCTGGGGAGGTGAAAGGGACAGTTTAGTGAGCCGCTGGGACCCCGCGTGGGATCGCTGGTGCCCGTGCGTGTGTTGTGGAGGTGCCAGGGACCATTTGGCGAACAGCTGGGAACCCTTGTGGGGTCACTGGGGCCCGTGCGCGTGCTTGGGAGGTGTCAGAGATCATTTGGCGAGCTGCTGGGTTCCCGCGCGGCGTCGCTGGTGCCCATGGGCATGCTGGGGTGGTGCCAGGGACGGTTTGGCGAGCCGCTGGGACCACGTGCGGGGTCGCTGGCGCCCGTTCACGTACTGGGGAGGTGCCAGGGAACATTTGGCGAGTTGCTGGGATCCCGCGTGGGGTCGCTAGTGTCCGTGCGCGCTCGGCAGGTGCCAGGGACCGTTTGACGAGCAGCTGTGACCCCGCGAGTGGTTGCTGGGCCGTGTGCGCGTGCTGGGTAGGTACCATGGACCATTTGGCGAGCGCCTGGGACCCTGGTGAGCCGCTTGGACCACGCACATTGTCGCTGGGCCCTGTGCGTGCGTTGGAGAGGTGCCAGGGACCATTTGGCGAGCCACTGGGAGACCGCTTGGGGTTGCTGGGGCCCATGCGTGAGCTTGGGAAGGGATAGGGACCATTTCGCGAGCCGCTGGGAACCCGCCCGGGGTCGCTGGGCCAAGTGCATGAGCTGGGGACGTTCCAGGGACGATTTGGCAAGGCGCTTGGATCACGCGTGAAGTCGCTGGGGCCCGTGCGCACAGTGGGGAGGTCCCAGGGACCATTTGGCGAGCAGCTGGGAACCTGTGCGTGGTCGCTGGGCCATGTGCGCATGCTGGTGAGGTGCCAGAGACCATTTGGCGAGCAACTGGGAACCAGTTTGTGGTCTCTGGGCCCTGTGCGCATACTGGGGAGGTGCCAGGGACCATTTGGCTAGCAACTGGGACCCCGTGCGTGGTCGCTGGGCCATGTGCGCATGCTGTGGAGGTGCCAGAGACCATTTGGCGAGCAACTGGGAACCCGTGCGTGGTCGCTGGGCACGGTGTGCATGCTAGGGAGGTTCCAGGGACCATTTGGCGAGCCGATGGGACCCCGCGCAGGGTCGCTGGGCCCCGTGCTCGCGCTGGGGAGTTGCTAGGGACCATTTGGCGAGCCGCTGGGACCCCGCTCAGGGTCGCAGGGGCCCGTGCGCACGATGGGAAGATGCCAGGGATGGTTTGGCGAGCAGCTGGCACCCCACAGGGGTCGCTGGCGGCAGTGCGCATGCTGGGGAGGTGCCAAGGAGCATTTAGCGAGCCGCTGGGAACCTGCGCGGGGTCTCTGGGGCCCGTGCTCGTGTTGGGGAGGTGCCACTGAGCATTTAGCGATCAGCTGGGACCCCGCGCGGCGTCGCGGGTGCCCGTGTGCTTGCTGGTGAGGTGCCAGGGACGATTTGGCGAGCCGATGAGACCCCACGCGGGGTCGCTGGATCCAGTGCGCGCGCTGGGGAAGTGTAAGGGACAATTTAGAGAGCCGCTGGGACCCCGTGCGGGATTGCTGGTGCCCGTGCGCTTGCAGCGGATGTCCCAGGGACCATTTGGCGAGCCGCTGGGACCCCGCGCAGGATCACTGGGGCCCTTGCGTACACTGGGGAAGCACCAGGGACGGTTTGGCTATTTGCTGGGACCCCGCGTGGTGTTACTAGTGTCCGTGCGCACGCTGGTGTGGTGCCCGGGACCATTTGACAAGCCGCTGGGACACCGCATGGGGTCGCTGGTGCCCTTGGATGCGCTGGGGAGGCGCCAGGGACGGTTTGGCGTGCCGCTGGGACCCCGCGTGGGGTCGCTGGTACCCGTGCGCATTGGGAAGGTGCCAGGGACAGTTTAGAGAGCCGCTGGAACCCCGCACGGGGTCGCTGGGTCCAGTGCACACGCTGGGGAGGTGCCAGGGACCGTTTGTCGAGCCGCTGGGAACCCGGGCAACGTCACTGGGGACCGTGCGTGCACTGGGGAGGTGCCAGGGGCCATTTGGCGAGCAGGTGGGACCATGTGCTGGGTCGCTGGGGAACGTGCGCGCGCTGGGGAGGCGCCAAGGACGGTTTGGTGAGCCGCTGGACCACGCCTGGGGTGGCTAATGTCCATGCGCACACTGGGGATGTGCAAGGGACCATTTAGCAAGCTGCTGGGACCCCGCGTGGTATTGCTGGTGCCTGTGCGCACACTGTGGAGGTGCCAGGGACAGTTTAACGAGCCGCTGGGACCCCGCGCGGGATCGCTGGTGCCTGTGCGTCTGTTGTGGAGGTGCCAGGGACCATTTTGCGAACAGCTGGGAACCCGTCCGGAGTCACTGGGGCCTGTGCGCGTGCTGGGGAGGCGCCAGGGATGGTTTGGCGTTCCGCTGGGACGCCGCGCGGGGTCACTGGGGCCCGTACGCGCACTGGGGAGGTGCCGGGGACCATTTGGCAAGCAGGTGGGACCTCGCACCGGGTCGCTGGGGCCCGTGCACGTGCTGTGGAGATGCCAGGGACGGTTTGGCGAGCCGCTGGGACCCCGCGTGGGGTCGCTAGTGTCCGTGTGCATTACTGGGGAGTTGCCAGTGATGGGGTGGTGCCAGGGACGGTTTGGCGAGCCACTAGGACCCCACATGGGTTCGCTAGTGTCCGTGCACGTGCTGGGGTGGTGCTACGAACCATTTGGCGATCCGCTGTGAACCGGAAAGGGGTAGCTGGGGAACATACGAGTGCAGGGGAGGTACCAGGGGCCGTTTGGCGAGCCGGTGGGACCCCGGGTGGGGTCGCTAGTGTCCATGCGTTTGCTGGGGAGGTGCCAGGAACCATTTGGCGAGCCGCTGGGACGCCGCACGGGGTCGCTGGGACCCGTGCGCGAGCTCGGGAGGTGCCAGAGACCGTTTGTCGAGCCACTGAAAACCTGCGCAAATTCACTGGGGACCGTGCGCCCGCTGGGGACGTGCCAGGGACCATTTGGTGAGCAGATGGGACCTCGTGTGGGGTTATTGGGGCCTGTGAACGCGCTGGGGAGACGCCAAGGACGGTTTGGCAAGCCGCTGGACTCCGCCTGTGGTCGCTAGTGTCTGCGTGTGCTGGGGAGGTGCCAGGGACCCTTTGGAGAGCCGCTGGGATCCCGCGTGGGGTCGCTAGTGTCCGTGCACACACTGGGGAGGAGCCAGGGACAGTTTAGAGAGCCGCTTGGACCACGCGCAGGATCCCTGGTGTCCGTGCGCGTGCTTGGTAGGTGCCAAAGACCATTTCGCGAGCAGCTGGGACCCCTTACATGGTCGCTGGGTCCAGTGGGTGCACTGGGGAGCTGCCAGGGACCGTTTGTAGAGCCGCTGGGAACCCGCACGAAGTCAGTGGGGACCGTGCGCACGCTGGCGAGGTGCCAGGGACCATTTGGCGAGCAGCTGGGACCCTGTGCAGGGTCGCTGGGGCCCGTGCGCGAGCTGTAGAGGGGCCAAGGAAGGTTTGGTGGACCCAGCGTGAAGTCGGTGGGGCACTTGCGCACATTGGGGATGTGCCAGGGAGCATTTGTGAGCCGCTCGGACCCCAGGCATGGTTGCTGGGAACTGTGCGCGTGCTGGGTAGGTGCCAGGGAGCATTTAGCGACCGCTGGGACTCCGCGCGGCGTCGCGCGTGCCCTTGTGCTTGCTGGTAAGGTGTCAGGGGCCATTTGGCGAGCCGATGAGACTCCACGCTGGGTCGCTGGGCCCCGTGAGCGCGCTGGGTAAGTGCAAGGGACAGTTTAGAGAGCCGATGGGACCCCGTGCGGGATTGCTGGTGCCCGTGCGTGCGCAGGAGATGTGCCAGGGACAATTTGGAGAGCCGCTGGGACCCCGCGTGGGGTCGCTGGTTCCCGGGCGTATGCTGGGGAGCTGCCAGGGAGCATTTAGCGAGCCACTGGGACACCAAGCAGCATCGCTGGTGCCCGTGTGCGTGCTGGGTAGGTGCCGGGGACCATTTGGGGAGCTGCTGGGAACCCGTGCAGGGGTTGCTGGGGCACGTGCGTGCTCTGGGGAGGTGCCAGGGACGTTTTAGCGAGTCGCTGGGAACCCGCACGGCGTCACTGGTGCCTGTGCGCATGCTGGGGAGGTGCCAGGGAGCTTTTAGCGAGCCGCTGGCACCCCGTGCGGGGTCGCTGGGCCCTGTGCGCATGCTGTGGAGTTGCAAGGGACCATTTGGTGAGCCGATGGGACCCCGCGCGGGATCGCTGGACCCAGTGTGCACGCTGGGGAGGCGCCATGGATGGTTTTGCG
Organism: Acipenser oxyrinchus oxyrinchus; assembly: GCA_030684275.1. Classification (NCBI taxonomy): domain Eukaryota; kingdom Metazoa; phylum Chordata; class Actinopteri; order Acipenseriformes; family Acipenseridae; genus Acipenser; species Acipenser oxyrinchus. The sequence continues at coordinate 4,774,042 of CM060301.1, forward strand.
AGCCGCTGGGACCCTGCACGGGGTCGCTGGGACCCGTGCACGAGCTGGGGAGGTGCCAGAGACCATTTGTCGAGCAGCTTTGACCCCGCGCAGGGTCGCTGGTTTTAGTGAGTGCGCTGGGGAGCTGCCAGTGACCGTTTGTCGAGCCACTGAGAACCTGCGCAAAGTCACTAGGTACCGTGCGCGCCCTGAGGACGTGCCAGGGACCATTTGGCGAGCAGATGGGACCACGTGCGGGGTCTCTGATTCCCGTGCACGCTGGAGAGGTACCAGGGACCATTTGGCGAGATGCTGTGACCCCGCGCGGGGTTGCTGGGCCCAGTGCGCGTTTTGGGTAGATGTCAGGAACCATTTTGGCGAGCCGCTGGGACCCTGCACAGGGACGCTTGGGCCCGTGTGAGTGCTAGGGAGGTGCCAGGGACCATTTGGCGAGCCGCGGGGACCCCGCACTGTCTCTGGTTCCTGTGCACACTGGGGAGGTGCCAGGGACCATTTGGCGAGATGCTGGGACCCCTGTGCGGGGTCACTGGGACCCGTGCACGTGCTGGGGAAGTGTCAGAGATCATTTGACGAGCAGTTTGGACCCCATGCGGGGTCACTGGGTCACTTGCATTTGCTGCGGAGGTGCTAGTGACAGTTTAACGAGCCGTTGGGACCCCGCGGGGGATCGCTGGTGCCCGTGCGCACGCTGCGGAGGTGCCAGAAACCATTTGTCGAGACTCTGGGACCCCTGTGCGGGGTTTCTGGGGCCCGTGCGAATGCTGGGGAGCTGCCAGGGAACATTTGGCGAGCCGCGGGGACCACACACTGTCCATGGTTCCCGTGCACACTGGGTAGGTGCCAGGCACCATTTGGCGAGACGCTGGGACCCCTGTGCGTGGTCACTGGGACCCGTGCGCGTGCTGGGGAAGTGTCAGAGATCATTTGACGAGCAGCTGGGACCCCGCGCAGGGTCACTGGGTCCAGTGCGTGCACTGGGAAGGTGCTAGGGACAGTTTAGCAAGCCGCTGGGACGCCGCTCGGGGTCGCTGGGTCCAGTGCGCGCGCTGGGGAGGTGCCAGGGACCGTTTGTCGAGCCGCTGGGAACCCGCACGACGTCACTGGGGACCGTGCGTGCACTGGGGAGGTGCCAGTGGCCATTTGGCGTGCAGGTGGGACCATGTGCTGGGTCGCTGGGGCCCGTGCGCGCGCTGGGGAGGCGCCAAGGACGGTTTGCTGAGCTGCTGGACCACGCATTGGGTCGCTAGTGTCCACGCGCACGCTGGTGAGGTGCAAGGGATCGTTTAGCGAGCCACTGGGACCCCACGTGTGGTTGCTGGGCCCTGTGTGCGCACTGGGTAGGTGCCAGGAACCATTTGGCGAGTCTCTGGGACCCCGCACGGTGTCGCTGAGGTCCGTGCGCGTGCTGGGGAGGTGCCAGGGATGGTTTGGCGAGCTGCTGGGACACCGCGCGGTGTCACTGGCGCCCGTACGCGCTGGGGAGATGCCAAGGACCATTTGGCGAGACGCTGGGACCCCACGTGGGGTTGCTGGGCCCTGTGCGTGCACTGAGTACGTGCCAGGAACCATTTGGTGAGCCGTGGGACCCCGCGTGGTGTCGCTGGTATCTGTGCGCGCGCTGGAAACCCGTCCGGAGTCACTGGGGCCCGTACGCGCACTGGGGAGGTGCCAGGGACCATTTGGCAAGCAGGTGGGACCTCGTACCGGTTCGCTGGGGCCCGTGAGCTTGCTGTGGAGGTGCCAGGGACTATTTGGTAGGCAGCTGTGAATCTCTCCGGCGACACTGGGGCCCGTACGTGTGCTGGGGAGGTGCCAGGGACAGTTTGGCGAGCCGCTGGGACCCAGCGCAGGGTCGCTGACACCCATGCGCGTGCTGGGGAGGTGCAATGGACAGTTTAGCGAGCCGCTGGGACCCCGCTCGGGATAGCTGGTGCTCGTGTGTGTGTTGTGGAGGTGCCAGGGACCATTTGGTGAACAGCTGGGAACCCGTGTGGGGTCACTGGGGCCCGTGCGCATGCTTCGGTGGTGCCAGAGACCATTTGGTGAGCTGCTGGGACCCACGCGGCATCGCTGGGGCCCGTGCGCATGCTGGGGAGGTGCCAGGGACGGTTTGGCAAGCCGCTGGGACCCCGCGTGGGGTCGCTAGTGTCCGTGTGCGCTATGGGGAGATGCCAAAGACCATTTGACGAGTTGCTGGGACCCAGCACGGGGTTGCTGGGACCCATTCACGTGCTGGGGAGGTGGCAGAGATCATTTGGCGAGCAGCTGGGACCCCACGCAGGGTCGCTGGGTCCTGTACGCGCGCTGGGTAGGTGCCAGGGACCATTTGCCGAGGCGCTGGGACCCCGCACGGGGGCGTTGGGGCCCGTGCGCGTGCTGTGGAGGTGCCAGGGACAATTTGGCGAGCAGCTGGGAACCCGTGAAGGGTCGCTGGGGCCCGTGTGTTCGCTGGGTAGGCGCCAGGGACGGTTTGGTGAGCCGCTGGGACTCCTCGTGGGGTCACTAGTGTCCGTGCGTGCGATCGGGAGATGTCAGGGACTGTTTGGCGAGCCGCTGGGACCCCACACGGGGTCGCTAGGTCCCGTGCGCGCACTGGGGAAGCACAAGGGATGGGTTGGCGAGCCGCTGGGACCCCGCGTGGGTTCGGTAGTGTCCGTGCACGCACTGGGGAGGTGCCAGGGACCATTTGGAGACCTGCTGGGATCCTGCATGGGGTCGCTGGGACCCGTGCGCGTGCTGGGGAGGTGCCAGAGATCATTTTTGGCGATCAGCTGAGACCCCGCGCAGGGTCGCTGGGTCCAGTGCGTGCTGGGGAGGTGCCAGGGACCGTTTGTCGAGCTGCTGGGAACCCGCGCGAAGTCACTGGGGACTGTGCGCTCACTGGGGACGTGCCAGGGACAATTTGGCGATCAGCTCGGACCACATGCGGGGTTGCTGGCGCCCGTTCACGCGCTGGGGAGGTGCCAGGGACCGTTTGGCGAGATGCTGGGACCCCGTGTGGGGTCTCTAGTGTCCATGCAGGCGCTGGGGAGGTACGAGGGACCGTTTAGCGAGTGTCTCTGACCCGGCTCAGTGTCGGTAGTGCCCGGTGCGTACTGGGGACGTGCCAGGGACCATTTTGCCAGCCGCTGGGACCCCATGCGTGGTTGCTGGGACCTGTGCGTGCTCTGGGTAGGTGCCAGGGATTGTTTGGGGAACCGCTGGGAACCCACGCAGTGTAGCTGGGGACAATGCACGCGCTGGGGACGTGCCAGGGATGGTTTGGCGAGCCGCTGGGAACCAATGCGTGGTTGTTGATTCCTGTGCGTGTGCTGCGTAGATGCCAGGGACCATTTGGCGAGCCGTTAGGGCCCCGCACAGCGTCGCTGGGTCCGGTGCACATGCTGGGGAGGTGCCCGGGATCATTTGACGAGCAGCTGGGACACCGTGTGGTGTCGCTGGAGCCCGTGCGTGTGCTGGGGAGGTGCCAGGGACAATTTGGCGAGCAACTGGGACCCTGTGTTGTGTCGCTGGTGCCTGTGCGCGTGCTGGGGAGGCCACAGGGACGGTTTGGCGAGCCGCTGGGACCCCGCGTGGGGTCGCTAGTGTTCGTGCGAGTTGCTGGGGATGTGCCAGGGACCATTTGAAGTGCCGATGGGACCACACGCGTGGTTGCAGGGCCCTGTGCGTGCGCTGGGGAGGTGCCAGGCACTGTTTGGCGAGCCGCTGGGACTCCGCGTGGGGTCGCTAGTGTCCATGCGCACTGGAGAGATGGCAGTGACCGTTTGAGGAGCCGCTGGTATCCCGCGTGGGGTAGCTAGTCTCCGTGCGCGCACTAGGGAGGTGCCAGGGACCATTTGGCGAGCTGCTGGGTCCCACGCGGTGTCGCTGGGCCCAGTGCACGCGCTGGGGAGGTGCCAGGGACTATTTGGCGTGCCACTGGGACACTCCGTGTGGTCGCTGGGACCTTTGCGTGTGCTCGGGAGGTGTCAGGGACCGTTTGACGAGCCGCTGGGACCCCGCAATGATCGAGGGGTCCAGTGCGAGGGCTGGGGAGGTGCTAGGAACTGTTTTCCGAGCCTCTGGGACCCCGCATGGGGTTGCTAGTGTCGGTGCGTGTGCAGGGGATGTGCCACGGACCGTTTGACGAGCTGCTGGGAGCCCGCGTGGGGTCGCTAGTGTCTGTGCGCGCGCTGGGGAGGTGCCAGGGACCATTTCGCGTGCCGCTGGGTTCCCGCGCAAGGTCGCCTGGTCCAGTGCGCGCGCTGGGGATGTGCCAGGGAATGTTTGGCGAGCTGCTGGGTGCCTGCGCGGGGTCGCTAGTGTCTGTGCGTGCACTGGGGAGGTGCCAGGGACCATTTCGCGTGCCGCTGGGTCCCCGCGCAAGGTCGTCTGGTCCAGTGCGCGCGCTGGGGATGTGCCAGGGACAGTTTGGTAAGCCGCTTGGACCACGCGCGAAGTCACTGGGGCCCGTGCGAGCTGGGGAGGTGCCAGGGATCGTTTGGTGAGCCGCTGGGACCCCGCGTGGGGTTGCTAGGCCCCGTGCGTGTGCTGGGGAGGTGCCAAGGACCGTTTGGCGAGTGGCTAGGACCCCGCTCTGGGTAGCTGGGTCCAGTGGGATCGCTGGGGAGGTGACAGGGACAGATTTGATAAGCCGCTTGGACCACGCGCGAAGTCGCTGAGGCCCGTGCGTGTGTGCTGGGTGTGTTGCTAGGGACCATTTGGCGAGTCGCTGGGACCCCGCGTGGGGTCGCTAGTGTCCGTGCGCGTGCCGCGGGAGGTGCCAGGGACCATTTGGCGAGCCGTTGGGACCCCGCGCGATGTCGCAGGGCCGCTTGCGTGCGCTGGGGAGGTGGCAGGAACCGTTTGGCGAACCGCTGGGACCCCGCATGGGGTCGCTGGGCCAAGTGCGTGCACTTGGGAGGTGCCAGGGCTTTTTTGGCAAACCGCTGGGACCCCACGCGGGGTCGCTTAGGCCCGTGCACGTGCTGGGGTGGTCCCAGGGACATTTTGTCGAGCCGCTGTGTCCCCACACGGGGTCGCTGTGGCCCGTGCACATGAAGTGGAGGTGCCAGGGACCGTTTGGCGAGCTGCTAGGACACTGCGCTGGGTTGCTGGGTCCAATGGGAGCACTGGAGAGGTGCCAGGGACAGTTTGGCATGCCGCTTGGACCACGCGCGATGTTGCTGGGTCCCGTGTGTGTGCACTGGGTAGGTGGCCAGCGAAGTCGCTAGTGCCATGGAGCTTTTGGTGAGCTGCTGTGAGTCTGCACGGCATCGCTGGTGCCCGTGCGCTTTGCGAGCCGCTAGGACCCCGCATGGGATCGCTGGTTCCCGTGCGCGCTGGGGAAGCGCCAGGGAACATTTGACTAGCCGCTGGGACCCGCACGGGGTCGCTGGGACCCGTGCCCGTGCTGGGGAGGTGCCAGAGACCATTTGGCAGCAGCTCGGACCCCGTGCGGGGTCAAAGGGCCCGATGCGAATACTGGGGAGGTTCCAGGTACCATTTGGCGATCCGCTGGGACACCGCACAGGGTCGCTGGGACCCGTTCGATGCGCTGAGGAAGTGACAGGGACTTTTGAGGAGCCGCTAGGACCCTGTGCAGGGTCGTTGGGTCCAGTCGGCGCTCTGAGGATTTGACAGGGACAGTTTGGCAAGCCGCTTGGACCACGCGAAGTCGCTGGGGACCGTCTGGCGTGCTAGGGAGGTGCCAGGGACCATTTGGCGAGCTGCTGGGACCCCACGCGAAGTCGCTAGTGTCCGTGCACGCTCTGGGGAGGTGCCAAGGACCGCTTGGCGAGCCGCTGGGTCCCAGCGTGGGGTCGCTGGTGCCCTTGCAAGCACTGGAAAGGTGCCAAGGACCGCTTGGCGAGCCGATGGGACCCGTGCAGGGTCGCTGGGCCCAGTGCGTGCGCTGGGGTGGTGCCAGGACGGTTTGGCGAAGTCGCTGGAACCCCACACGGGTCGCTGGTGCAGTGCACGCACTGGGGTGGTGCCAGGGATTGTTTGGCGAGCCGCTGGGAACCAGCGTGGTGTTGCTAGTGTGCGTGCGGCGTCACTGGGGAGGTGCCAGGGCCTGTTTGGCGAGGCACTGGGACCCCGTCGGGGTTGCTGGGCCCTGTGCGCGTGCTGGGTAGGTGCCAGGGACTATTTGGCGAGCCGCTAGGACACCGCACGGGGTCACTGGGTCCCGTGCGCATGCTGTGGACGTGAAGGGACCATTTGGCGAGCAGCTGGGACCCGTGCGGGTCGCTGTGGCCCGTCGCATGCTGGGTTGGCCCAAAGGACGGTTTGGCGATCCGCTGGACCACACCTTGTGTCGCTAGTGTCTGTGCACGCTGGGGAGGTGCCAGGGACCATTTGGCGAGTCGCTGGAACCCCACACGGGGTCGCTGGTGCAGTGCGCGCGCTGGGGTGGTGCCAGGGATTGTTTGGCGAGCCGCTGGGAACCCGCGTGGTGTTGCTAGTGTACGTGCGCGTCACTGGGGAGGTGCCAGGGCCTGTTTGGCGAGGCACCGGGACCCCGTGCGGGGTTGCTGGGCCCTGTGCGCGTGCTGGGTAGGTGCCAGGGACTATTTGGCGAGCCGCTAGGACACTGCACGGGGTCAATGGGTCCCGTGCACATGCTGTGGACGTGAAGGGACCATTTGGCGAGCAGCTGGGACCCCGTGCGGGTCGCTGTGGCCCGTCGGCGTGCTGGGGAGGCCCAAAGGACGGTTTGGCGAGCCGCTGGACCACACCTTGTGTCATTAGTGTCTGTGCACGCTGGGGAGGTGCCAGGGACAGCGCTGGGGAGCTGCCAGGGACCATTTGGCAAGCCGCTGGGATCCATCACTGGGTCGCTGGGACCCGTTCGCATGCTGGGGAGGCGCCAGGGACAGCGCTGGGGAGCTGCCAGGGACCATTTGGCGAGCCGCTGGGATCCATCGCTGGGTCGCTGGGGCCTGAGCGCACACTGGAGAGGCGCCAGGGACGGTTTGGCGAGCTGCTGGGAACCCGCAAGGGGTCACTGGTGCCCGTGTGCGCGTTGGGGAACTGCAAGGAGCATTTAGCAAGCCGCTGGGACCCCGCGCGGCATTGCTGGTGCCCATGTGCATGCTGGGGATGTGCCAGGGATCATTTGTCGAACCGCTGGGACCCCGCGTGGGTTTGCGGGGCCCCGTGAGCATGCTGGGGAGGTGGCAGGGACCTTTTGGTGAGCCACTGGGACCCCGCGTGCGGTTGCTACGCCCCGTACGCATGCTAGGAAGGTGCCAGGAACCTTTTGGCGAGCCGCTGGGACCCCGCGTGCGGTTGCTACGCCCCGTACGCATGCTAGGAAGGTGCCAGGGACGGTTTGGCGAGCAGCTGGGACCCTGAGTGGGGTTGCTGGTGGTTGTGCGCACACTGGGGAGTCACCAGGGACAGTTTGGCGAGCCGGTGGGAAACCGCGTGCGGTCGCTGGTGCCTGTGCGTGCACCACGGATGTGCCAGGGACCATTTGACGAGCAGCTGGGAACCCGTGCAGTGTCGCTGTGGTCTGTGTGCGCGCTGGGGAGATGCCAGGGACCATTTGGCGTGCCGCTGGGACCACGCACAGGGACGCTGGGGCCCGTGCGCATGCCAGGGAGGTGCCAGTGACCATTTGGCGAGCCGCTGGCACCCCGCACGGGGTCGCTGGGACACGTGCACGCGCTGGGGAGGTGTCAGGGACCATGTGGTGAGATGCTGAGAACCCGTGCGGGGTCACTGGCGCCTGTGCGTGCTCTGGGGAGGTGCCAAGGACCGTTTGGCGAGCCGCTGGGACCCTGTGCGGGGTCGCTGGGTCCTGTGCGTGCTGAGGATGTGCCAGTGACCATTTGGCGAGCAATTGGAGCCCGTGCGGGATTGCTGGTGCCCGTACGAGTGCTGGGCAGGTGCCAGGGAGCATTTGGTGAGCCGCTGGGACCCCGTGCGGGTCACTTGGCCCCGTGTGTGCACTGCGGAGTGTCCAGGGACCATTTGGTGAGCCGCTGGGACCTTGCGCGGGAACGCTCGTGCTTGTGCGCGCACTGGGGAGGCGCCAGGGTCGGTTTGGCGAGCCGCTGAGATCCCGCGTGGGTTCGATGGTGCCTGTGCACTCTACGTATGTGCCAGGGATGGTTTGGTGAGCTTCTGGGACCACGCACTGGGTCGCTAGTGTCCGTACGCGCACTGGGGATGTGCCAAGGACCATTTGGCGAGCAGCTGGGAAGCCGTGCGGGGTCGCTGTGGTAGGTGTGCGCGCTGGGGAGGTGCCAGTGACGGTTTGGTGAGCCGCTGGACAAGGCCTGAGATCGCTAGTGTCCGTGCGTGCGCTGGGGAGGTGCCAGGGACCATGTGGCGAGCCACTGGGACCCCATGCGGGGTCACTGGGCCACGTGCGTCCGCTGCGGAGGTGCTAGTGACAGTTTAGCGAGCCGTTGGGACCCCTCGGGGGATCGTTGGTGCCCGTGTGCATGCTGGGGAGGTGCCAGGGACCATTTAGTGAGCCGCTGGGACCCCTGTGCGGGGTCGCTGGGGCCCGTGCGCATGCTGGGGAGCTGCCAGGGAACATTTGGTGAGTAGCTGTGAACCCGTGCACAGTTGCTGTGGCCTATGCGCATGCTGGGGAGGAGCCAGGGGTGGTTTGGCGAGCTGTTGGGACCCCGCATTGTGTCTCTACTGTCCGTGCGCGCACTGGGGAGGTGCCAAGGACCGTTTTTCGAGCCGCTGGTACCCAGCGCGGGGTTGCTGGTGCCCGTGCGCGGGCTAGGGTGGTGCCAGGGACCATTTGGCGAGCCACGGGGACCCCGTGCGGGGTCTCTTTTTCCCGTGCATGCTGGGGACGTGCCAGGGACCATTTGGCGAGACGCTGGGACCCCTTGCTGGGTTGATGGGCCCATTGCCTGTGCTGGATAGGTGCCAGGAACCATTTGACGAGCCGGTGGGACCCCGCACGGGGTTGCTGGTGCCCATGCCCGTGTTGTGGAGGTGCCACGGACCATTTGGCGATCCGCTGGGACCCCGCGCGGGATCGCTGGCGCCCATGCGCGTGTTGTGGAGGTGCCACGGACCATTTGGCAAGCCGCTGGGACCCCGCACAGGGACACTGGGGCCCGTGCAAGTGCTGGGGAGGTACCATTGATGATTTGCCGAGCCGCTGGGACCCCGCGTGGGGTCGCTGCTGCCTGTGCGCGCACTGGGGAGGTGCCAGGGAAAGTTTAGCGAGCCGCTGGGACCCGGCGTGGGATTGCTGGTGCCCGTGCGTGTGTTGTGGAGGTGCTACGGACCGTTTGGCGAGCAGCTGGGAACCCGTGTGGGGTCGCTGGGTCCCGTGCGCGTGCTGGGGATGTGCCAGAGACCAATTGGCGAGCAGCTGGGACCCAGCGTAGGTTCGCTTGGTCCAGTGCGCGCGCTGGGGAGGTTCCAGGGACCGTTTGTCGATCCTCTTGGAACCCGTGCGAAGTCACTGGGGCCCGTGAGCGTGCTGCGGAGGCGCCAAGAGCGGTTTGGTGAGGGGCTGGGACCAGGCGCGGGATCGCTGGTGCCCATGCGTGTGTTGTGGTGGTGCCACGGACCATTTGGCAAGCCGCTGGGACCCCAAGTGGGGTCTCTGATTCCCGTGTGCGTTGGGGAGGTACCAGGGACCATTTTGTGAGACACTGGGACCCCGCACGGGTTGGCTGGGCCCAGTGCGCGAGCTGGGTAGGTGTCAGGAACTATTTGGCGAGCCGCTGGGAACCCGCACAAGGACACTGGGGCCCATGCACGTGCTAGGCAGTTGCCAGGGACGATTTGCCGAGCCGCTGGGACCCCGCACGGGGGAGCTGGGGCCCGTGCACGTGCTGTGGCGGTGCCAGGGACAATTTGGCGAGCAGATCGGAACCCGTGCAGGGTCGCTGGTCCCTGTGCGTTCGGTGGGGAGGTGCCAGGGACCATTTGGCGAGCCGCTGGTACCCCGCACGGGGGAGCTGGGGCCCGTGCACGTGCTGTGGCGGTGCCAGGGACAATTTGGCGAGCAGCTCGGAACCCGTGCAGGGTCGCTGGTCCCTGTGCGTTCGGTGGGGAGGCGCCTGGGAATGTTTGGCGAGCCGCTGGGACTCCTCGTGGGGAGGCTAGTGTCCGTACACGTGCTGGGGAGGTGCCAGGGACAGTTTAGCTAGCCGCTGGGACCCCGCGCGGGATCGCTGGTGCCCGTGCGCGTGTTATAGAGGTGCCAGGGACCATCTGTCAAGCAGCTGGGAATCCGTCTGGCGTCACTGGTGCCCGTGCGCGCGCTGGGGAGGCACCAGGGAGGTTTTGCGATCCGCCGGGACCATGTGTGGGGTCGCTAGTTCCCGTGCGCGTGCTGTGGAGGTGCCAGGGAACATTTGTCGTGCAGCTAGGAATCCGTCCGGCGTCACTGGGGCCTGTGCGTGCTCTGGGGAGGCACCAGGGATGGTTTGGCCAGCTGCTGGGACCCCATGCGTGGTCGCTGGGCCCCGTGTGCCCGCTGGGGTGGTGTCAGGGATGGTTTAGTGAGCCGCTCGGGCACCGCGCGGGATTGCTGGTGCCTGTGCGCATGCTGGGGAGGCACCATGGATGGTTTGGCGAGCCGCGCGGGGTCGCTGGGCCCAGTGAATGCGCTAGGGTGGTGCCAGGGACCTTTTGGAGAGCCGCTGGGACCCTACGCGAAGTCGTTGGGGCCCGTGCTAATACTGGGGACGTGCCAGGGACGGTTTGGCGAGCCTCTGGGAACCCATGCGTGGTTGTTGGGCCCTGTGCACATGCTGCGTAGATGCCAGGGACCATTTGGCGAGCCGCTTGGGCCCCGCACAGCGTCGCAGGGGCTGGTGCACGTGCTGGGGAGGTGCCAGGGATCATTTGGCGAGCAACTGGGACCCCGTGTTGTGTCACTGGTGCCCTTGCGCGCGCTGGGGAGGTGCCAGGGACGGTTTGGCGAGCCGCTGGGACCCCGCGTGGGGTCGCTAGTGTTGGTGCGACAGTTTGGCAAGCCAATTGGACCCTGTGCGAAGACGCTGGAGCCCATGTTCGCGTTGCGGAGGTACCAGGGACCATTTGGCGAGCTGTTGGGACCCCGCGCGTGGTTGCTGGGACCTGTGCGTGCGCTGCGTAGGTGCCAAGGACCATTTGGCGAGCCTCTGGGACCCTACGCAAAGTCGTTGGGGTCCGTGCTCATGCTGGGGACATGCGAGGGATGGTTTGGCGAGCCGCTGGGAACCCATGCGTGGTCGCTGGATCCAATGTGCGTGCTGGGGAGGTGCCAGGGACCATTTGGCGAGCAGCTGGGACACTGTGCAGGGTCGCTGGGGCCTTTGCGCGCACTGGGGAGGTGCCAGGGATCTTTTGGCAAGCCGCTGGGACCCTGCGTGAGGTCGATGGGGCCCGTGAGCGCGCTGGAGAATGGCCAGGAAACATTTGGCGAGATGCATGCACCCTGCGAGAAGTCGCTGGGGCCCGTGCGTGTGCTGGGGAGGTGCCAGGGACCATTTCGTGAGTCACTGGGACCCTACCCGGGTTCGCTGGGCCCCGTCCGCATGCTGGGGAGGGGCCAGGAAACATTTGGCGAGATGCTTGCACCCTGCGAGAAGTCGCTGGGGCCCGTGCGCGTGCTGGGGATGTGCCAGGGACCATTTGGCGAGCAGCTGGGACCCCGTGTGGGGTCGCTGGTCCCCATGCGCACACTTGGGAGGTGCCAGGGACATTTTGGCAAGCCGCTTGGACCGTGTGCGAAGTCGCTGAGGTCCGTGCTTGCACTAGGGATGTGCCAGTGACCATTTTGTGAGCCGCAGGGACCGCGCACGACTTCGCTGGGGCTAGTGCACGTGCTGGGGAGGTGCCAGGTACCTTTTTGCGAGCCGCTGGGAACCCGTGCGGGGTCGCTTTGCCCCGTGCGCGTGCTGGGGCGGTGCCAGGGAGCATTTGGCATGCCGCTGGGACCCCGCTCTGGGTCGCTGGGCCCAGTGGATGCGCAGGGGAGGTGCCAGTGACCGTTTGGCGAGCTGCTGGGACCCCACACAGGGTCGCTGCGTAAGGTGCGCATGCTGGGTAGGTGCCAGGGATCATTTGGCGAGCCGCTGGGTACCCGCATGGAGTCGCTGAGGCCGGTGCGCGTGCTGGGGAGGCGCCAGGGATAGTTTGGCAATCCGCTTGGATCACGCGCAAAGTTGTTGGGGCACGTGCGAGCGCTGGGGAGTTGCCAGGGACCATATGGCGAGCCGCTGGGACCCTGCATGGGGTCTCTGGGCCCTGTACACGTGCTGGGGAGGGTCCAGAGACCATTTGGCGAACCGCTGCTACCCCACGCGGTGTAGCTGGGTCCTGTGCGCATGCTGGGTAGGTGCTAGGGACCATTTGGCGAGGCGCTGGGTACCCGCACGGGGTCGCTGTGGCCGGTGCGCGTGCTGGTGAGGCGCTTGGTAACATTTGGCGAGCCGCTGGGACCCCGCGCGGGGTCGCTGGGCTCACTGCGAGCGCTGGGGAGGTTCCAGGGACAATTTGGCATGCCGCTGGGACCCTGCTCTGGGTCGCTGGGCCCAGTGGATGCGCAGGGGAGGTGCCAGGGACCGTTTGGCGAGCTACTGGGACCCCACACAGGGTCGCTGGGTAAGGTGCGCATGCTGGGTAGGTGCCAGGGATCATTTGGCGAGCCGCTGGGTACCCGCACGGGGTTGCTGTGGCCGGTGCGCGTGCTGGTGAGGCGCTTGGGAACATTTGGCGAGCCGCTGGGACCCCTCGCGGGGTCGCTGGGCTCAGTGCGAGCGCTGGAGAGGTTCCAGGGACAATTTGGCGTGCCGCTGGGACCCCGCGTGGGGTCGCTGGGCCCCGTACGTGCGCTGGGGTGGTGCCAGGGACCGTTTGGCGAGCCACTGGGAGCCTGCATGTGGTCGCTAGGGCCCGTTCGCACGCTACGGAGGTGCCAGGGACAATTTGGCGAGACGCTGAGACCTCGCGCGCGGTCGCTGGGGCCCATGCGTGTGCTTGGGAAGGGATAGGGATCATTTCGCGAGCCGCTGGGAACCTGCCCGTGGTCGCTGAAGCCCGTGCGCACCCTTGTGAGGAGACAGGGACCGTTTGGCGACCGTTGGGTCACCGCGCAGGGGTCGCTGCGGCCCTTGCGCGCACTGGGGAGGGCGCCCGGGACATTTTGGCAAGCAGCTGGTACCCCGTGCAGGTTCGCTGGGGTCCGTGCACGCACTGCGGAGGCGCCAGAGACAGTTTGGAGAGGTGCTTGGACCACGCGCAAAGTTGCTGGGGCCCGGGCCCGTGCTGGGAAGATGACAGTGACAATTTGGCGAGCCGTTGAGACTCTGTGCGGGGTCGCTGGGACCCGTGCGCGTGCTGTCGAGGTGCCAGGGACCATTTGGTGTGCCGCTCGGACCCCACGCGGGGTCGCTGGGGCCCGTGTGTTTGCTTGGGAGGTGCCAGGGACCATTTGTCGAGCCACTGGGACCCTGCGCGGGGTCACTGGGCCGTGTGCGCGCGCTGGGGAGGGGCCAGGGATTTTTTGGCGAGCCGCTGGGACCCCGCGCGAAGTCCTAGGGACCGTGCGCATGCTTGGGCTGTGCAAGTGACCATGTGGCATGCCGCTGAGACCACGCGCATAGTCGCTGGGCCCTGTGCATGCGCTGGGGAGGTGCCAGGGACCATTTGCGAGCCGCTGGGACCCCGCACGGGGTCGCTGGGCCCCGTGCGTGCACTGTGGAGGTGCCAGGGAGAGTTTGGCGAGCTGCTTGGACCACGCGCGAAGTCGCTGGGGCCCGTGTCCGTGCTGGGGAGATGCCAGTGACAATTTGGCGTGCTGCTGGGACCCCGTGCTGGGTCGCTGGGGCCCGTGCGCGTGCTTGGGAGGTGCCAGGGACCATTTGTCGAGCCACTGGGACCCCGCGCGGTGTCGCTGGGTCCTGTGCACGCTGGGGATGTGCAAGGGACCATTTGGCATTCCGCTGGGACCCCGCGTGGGGTCGCTAGTGTCAGGTCGCACGCTGGGGAGGTGTTAGGGACCATTTGGCGAGCTGCTGGGAACCCGCACGAGGTCGCTGGGTCCTGTGCGCCCGCTGGGTAGGAGCCAGGGACTATTTTGCGAGCCGCTGGGACCATACGCGTGGTCGCTGGGGCCGGTGCGTGCGCTGGGGAGGTGCCATGGACCATTTGTGAGCTGCTGGGACCCCACGCGTGGTTGCTGGGTCCTGTGCGCGCGCTGGGTAGGAGACAGGGAGTATTTGGCGAGCCGCTGGGAACCCGCACGGGGTCGCTGGGGCCCTTGTGCGTACTGGTGAGGTTTCAGTGACCATTTGTCGAGCAGTTTGGACTCGTGCGTGTGCTGAGGGGTGCCAGGGACCATTTGACGAACAGCTGGCACCACGCGCAAGGTCGTTGGGTCCAGTTCGTGCGCTGGGTATGTGCCAGGGACAGTTTGGTAAGCCGCCTGGACCACGCACGTGGTGCTGGGGCCCATGCCCGTGCTTGGGAAACGATAGGGACCGTTTCGCGAGCCACAGGGACCTCACCCGTGGTCGCTGGGGCCATTGCGCATGCTGCGGAGGGGACAGGGACCGTTTGGCGAACCACTGGGCCCCCACGCGGGGTCGCTGGGGCCATTGCGCGCGCTGGGGTAGTGCCAGGGACCTTTTGGCGAGCCGCTGGGACCATTCGCGGGGTCGCTGGGGCCCGTGCGTGCACTGGGGAGGTGCCATGGACCATTTGCGAGCCGCTGGGATGCCTCGCGTGGTTGCTTGGTCCTGTACACGTGCTGGGTAGGAGCCAGGGACTCTTTGGCGAGCCTCTGGGAATCCGCACGGGGTCGCTGGGGCCCGTGTGCGTACTGGTGAGGTTTCAGTGACCATTTGGCGAGCAGTTTGGACTCTGCGCGGGTTCGCTGGGCCCTGTGCGAGCACTGGGGAGGTGCCAAGGATCATTTAGTGAGACGCTGGGACCCGGCGCTTGGTTGCTGGGGCCATTGCGCGTGCTGCGGAGGGGACAGGGAAAGTTTGGCGAACCGCTGCGCCCCCGCGTGGGGTCGCTGGTGCCATTGCGCGCGTTGGGGTATTGCCAGGGACGTTTTGGCGAGCCGCTGGGACCATACGCGGGGTCGCTGGGGCCCGTGCGTGCGTTGGGGAGGTGCCATGGACCATTTGCGAGCCGCTGGGACCCCTCACGTGGTTGCTGGGTCTTGTGTGCGTGCCTGTGCTGGGGAGGCACCAGGGATGGTTTTGCGAGCCGATGAAACCCCGCATGGGGTCGCTAGTGCCCGTGCGCGTGCTGTGGAGGTGCCAGGGACCATTTGTCGAGCAGCTGGGAATCCATCCGGCGTCACTGGGGCCCGTGCGCGCGCTGGGGAGGCACCAGGGATGGTATGGCCAGCCGCTGGGACCCCATGCGTGGTCGCTGGGCCCCGTGTGCCTGCTGGGGAGGCACCATGGACGGTTTGGCGAGCCGCTGGGACCCCGCGTGGGGTCGCTAGTGTTGGTGCGACAGTTTGGCAAGCCGATTGGACCATGCGCGAAGACTCTGGAGCCCATGTTCGCGTTGGGGAGGTACCAGGGACCATTTGGCGAGCTGTTGGGACCCTGCGCGGGGTCGATAGGCCCAGTGAATGCGATAGGGTGGTGCCAGGGACCTTTTGTAGAGCCGCTGGGACCATACGCGAAGTCGTTGGGGCCCGTGCTCATGCTGGGGACGTGCCAGGGATGGTTTGGCGAGCCGCTGGGAACCCATGCGTGGTTGTTGGGCCCTGTGCACGTGCTGTGTAGATGTCAGGGACCATTTGTCGAGCCGCTCGGGCCCCGCACAGCTTCGCTGGGGCCGGTGCACGTGCTGGGGAGGTGCCAGGGATCATTTGGCGAGCAGCTGGGACACCGTGCGGGGTCTCTGGAGCCTGTGCGTGTGCTTGGGAGGTGCCAGGGACAATTTGGCGAGCAACTGGGACCCCGTGTTGTGTCACTGGTGACTGTGCGCACGCTGGGGAGGCGCCAGGGACCATTTGGCGAGCCGCTAGGACCCCGAGTGGGGTCGCTAGTGTTGGTGCGACAGTTTGGCAAGCCTATTGGATCATGTGCGAAGACGCTGGAGCCCATGTTCGCGTTGGGGAGGTACCAGGGACCATTTGGCGAGTCGCTGGGACCCCGCGCAGGGTCGCTGGGTCGCGCTGGGGAGGTGCCAGGGGCAGTTTGGCAAGCCGCTTGGACCATGCGCGAAGTCGATGCAGCCCGTGCACGCAAGAGAGGTTCCATGGACCACTTCGGGAGCCGCTGGGACCCTGCGCGGGGTCGCTGGGCCCCGTGCGCGTGCTGGGGAGGGGCCAGGGAACATTTGGCGAGAAGCTGGGACCCTGCGAGAAGTCGCTGGGGCCCGTGCGCGTGCTGGGGATGTGCTGGGACCATTTGGCGAGCAGCTGGGACCCCGTGCGGGGTCGCTGGTCCCCATGCACGCGCTGGGGATGTGCCAGGGACAGTTTGGCAAGCCACTTGGACCGTGTGCGAAGTCGCTGGGGTCCGTGCTCGCACTAGGGATGTGCCAGGGATCATTTGCGAGCCGCTGGGACCCCACGCTTGAATGCTGGGCCCTGTGCGTGCGCTGGGTAGATGCCAGTGACCATTTTGCAAGCCGCTGGGAACCCGCGCGGGGTCGCCAGGGACAGTTTGGAGAGGTGCTTGGACCACGCGCGAAGTCACTGGGGCCCGTGCCCGTGCTGGGGAGATGCCAGTGACAATTTGGCGAGCCGTTGAGACTCCGTGCGGGGTCGCTGGGGCCCGTGCGCGTGCCTGGGGCCCGTTCAAGTGCTCGGGTGGTGCCAGGAACCATTTGTCGAGCCACTGGGACCCCGCGCGGGGTCGCTGGGCCCTGTGCGCGCGCTGGGAATGGGCCAGGGATTATTTGGCGAGCCGCTGGGACCCCGCGCGAAGTCCTGGGGCCCGTGCGCGTGCTGGGGATGTGCAAGTGACCGTTTGGCGTGCTGCTGAGACCACGCGCATGGTCGCTGGGCCCTGTGCGTGCGCTGGGGAGGTGCCAGGGACCGTTTGGTGAACCGCTGGGACCACGTGCGTGGTTGCTGGGTCCAGTGCGTGCACTGGGGAGGTGCCAGGGAGCATTTGGCGATCCGCTGGGACCCCGCACGGGGTCGCCGGGCCCTGTGCGTGCACTGAGGAGGTATCAGGGACCATTTGGCGAGCCACTGGCTCCCACGCGGGGTAGCTGGGCACCGTGCGTGTGCTGGGGAAGTGCCAGGAACCATTTGGCATGCCGCAGGAACCTCGCGCAAGATCGCTGGGCCCAGTGCATGAGATGGGGACGTTCCAGGGATGATTTGGCAAGGCGCTTGGACCACGCGTGAAGTCACTGGGGTCCGTGCGCACGGTGGGGAGGTGCCAGGACCCATTTGGCGAGCCTCTGGGCGTGCTGGGGTGGGGCCAGGGATTATTTGGATTGCTGCTGGGTCCTCGCGCGAAGTCCTGGAGCTTGTGCGCATGCGGGGGATGGGCAAGTGACCATTTGGCGTGCCGCTGGGACTACGCGGATGGTCGATGGGCCCTGTGCGTGCGCTGGGGAGGTGCCAGGGACCATTTGGAGAGCCACTGGGACCCCGCACGGGGTTGCCGGGCCCTGTGCGTGCACTGGGGAGGTGCCAGGGACCATTTGGCGAGCCACTAGGTCTCGCGCGGGGTCGCTGGGCCTCGTGCGCATGCTGGGGAAGTGCCAGGAACCATTTGGCATGCCGCAGGTACCTCGCGCAAGGTTGCTGGGCCCAGTGCATGAACTGGGGACGTTCCAGGGACGATTTGGCAAGGCGCTGGGACCCTGCACGGGGTCGCCACGCCCTGTGCGTGCACTGGGGAGGTGCCAGGGATTATTTGGATTGCTGCTGGGTCCTCGCGTGAGGCCCTGGGGCCCGTGCTTGTGCTGGGGATGGGCAAGTGACCATTTGGTGTGCCGCTGGGACTACGCGCATGGTCGATGGGCCCTGTGCTTGCGCTGGGGAGGTGCCAGGGACCATTTGGAGAGCCGCTGGGACCCCGCACGGGGTTGCCGGGCCCTGTGCGTGCGCTGGGGAGGTGCCAGGGACCATTTGGCGAGCCACTAGGTCCCGCGCGGGGTCGCTGGGCCTCGTGCGCATGCTGGGGAAGTGCCAGGAACTAATTGGCATGCCGCAGGTACCTCGCGCAAAGTTGCTGGGCCCAGTGCATGAACTGGGGACGTTCCAGGGACGATTTGGCAAGGCGCTGGGACCCTGCACGGGGACGCCGGGCCCTGTGCGTGCACTGGGGAGGTGCCAGGGATTATTTGGATTGCTGCTGGGTCCTCGTGTGAAGTCCTGGGGCCCGTGCGTGTGCTGGGGATGGGCAAGTGACCATTTGGCGTGCCGCTGGGACTACGCGCATGGTCGATGGGCCCTGTGCGTGCGCTGGGGAGGTGCCAGGGACCATTTGGAGAGCTGCTGGGACCCCGCACGGGGTTGCTGGGCCCTGTGCGTGCGCTGGGGAGATGCCAAGGACCATTTGGTGAGCCACTAGGTCCTGCGCGGGGTCGCTGGGCCCCGTGCGCGTGCTGGGGAAGTGCCAGGAATCACTTGGCATGCCGCAGGAACCTCGCGTAAGGTCGCTGGGCCCAGTGCATGAACTGGGGACGTTCCAGGGACGATTTGGCAAGGCGCTGGGACCCCGCACGGGGTCGCCGGGCCCAGTGCGTGCACTGGGGAGGTGCCAGGGACCATTTGGTGAGCCACTGGGTCCCGCGAGGGGTCGCTGGCCCTGGTGCGCTTGCTGGTGAAGTGCCAGGAACCATTTGGAATGCTGCAGGAACCTCGCGAAAGGTCGCTGGGCCCAGCGCATGAGTTGGGGAGGTGCCAGGGACCATTTGGCGAGCTGCTTGGACCACGTTTGAAGTCGCTGGGGCCCGTGCCCGTGCTGGGGAGATGCCAGTGACAATTTGGCGAGCCGTTGGGACTCCGTGCGGGGTCGCTGGGGCCCGTGCGCGTGCTTGGGAGGTGCCAGGGACCATTTGGCGAGCCGCTGGGACCCTGCGCAAGTTTGCTGTGGTCCGTGCGCTCGCTGGGGAGGTGACAGGGACCATTTGTCGAGCTGCTGGGTCCCACGCGGGGTCGCTGGGCCCAGTGCACGCGCTGGAGAGGTGCCAGGGACCATTTGGCGAGCCGCTGGGACCCCGCATTGGGTTGCTAGTGTCCATGCGTGTGCTGGGGATGTGCCACGGACTGTTTGGCGAGCAGCTTGGAGCCCGCGTGGGGTCGCTAGTGTCTGTGCGCGTGCTGGGGAGGTGTCAGGGACAGTTTGGTAAGCCGCTTGGACTACGCGCAAAGTCGCTGGAGCCCATGCGTGTGCTGGGGTGGTGCCAGGGACCGTTTGGTGAGCCGCTTGGACCCCGCTTGGGGTCGCTAGTGTCCGTGCGCGTGCTGTGGATGTGCCACGGACCGTTTGGCGAGCAGCTGGGAGCCCATGTGGGGTCGCTAGAGTCTGTGCGCGTGCTGGGGAGGTGCCAGGGACCATTTGAAGTGCCGCTGGGACCATACGCGTGGTTGCAGGACCCTGTGCGTGCGCTGGGGAGGTGCCAGGCACTGTTTGGCGAGCCGCTTGGACCCCGCGTGGGATCACTAGTCTCCGTGCTTGCGCTGGGGAGGTGCCAGTGACCATTTGGCGAGCCGCTGGGTCTCGTGCGGGGTCGCTGGGCCCGGTGCGCGCGTTGGGGAGGTGCCAGGGACCATTTGGCGTGACGCTGTGTGACAGGATGGCTCGCAGCGGTGAAGTGTGGTGACGTCACGGACCAGGAAGTAACTGAAACCAAAACAATGGATGGGCGGGTGAAGCTGAATGCAACTGCATTCAGCGTATTTAATAAATAAACAAACAAAAGATTTAAACAAAACAGAAAACAGAAACCAAAGGGCACGAGGGCCAAACAAATAAACAGACAAACAAGTAAGTGTCGTGCTGGCTAATCCAGCACGTTTTAGCAATTGTATTGTCTCCTTGCTCTCTCCTCTCTCCGCTCTCCGTACTCTCCTCTGTACACTCAACCCCTGCAGAACGGACAGCTGCAGGTTCTTATACTCTGGCCGAGGGGTTAACTAGTTGTTAATTATCTTATTACCCCTCGGCCACAGTCTGCACGCGTTTGGTAAGGATGCATGACTGTCAGCTAGTTAAATAATCAGTAGCTGATCAGTCATGCATCCTCACGGGGTTTTTAAATTATAAATAATAACAAAAGACGCGGCGCTTTTAACTGCGCCGCAAACAAAACACAAATAATAATAAATAGGGGCGGGACACTCCGCCACACGCTGGGAAACCGCGAGTGGTCGCTGGGCTCTGTGCGTGCGCTGGGGAGGTGCCAGGGACTGTTTGGCGAGTTCCTGGAAGCCCGCGCGTGGTTGCTGGGTCCAGTGCGCGCGCTGGGGATGTGCCAGGGACCGTTTGGTGAGCCGATGGGACCCCGCGTGGGGTCGTTGGGCCCCGTGCGCGTGCTGGGGAAGTGCTATGAACCATTTGGCATGCCGCAGGTACCTCGCACAAGGTCGCTGGGCACAGTGGATGAGCTGGGGACGTTCCAGGGACGATTTGCCAAGGCGCTTGGACCACGCATGAAGTCGCTGGGGCCCGTGCGTGCGCTGAGGAGGGGCCAGGGACCATTTGGTGAGCCGCTGGGACCCTGCGCGAGTTCGCTGGGGTCCGTGCACTCGCTGGTGAGATGCCGGGAATCATTTGGCGAGCAGCTGGGACACTGTGTGGGGTCGCTAGGGCCTGTGCACGCGTTGGGGAGGTGCCAGGGATGGTTTGGCGAGCCGCTGGGACTCCCTGTGGGGTCGCTGGTGCCCGTGTGCACGCTCGGAAGGTGCCAGGGACCATTTGGCGAGCCGCTGGCACCGCGCAGGATCGCTGGGCCCAGTGCGCGTGCTGGGGAGGGGCCAGGGACCATTTGGTGTGCCACTGGGACCCCCTTTGCTAAGTTGCTGTGGCCCATGCGCGTGCTGAGGATGTGCCAGGGACCATTTGGCGAGCCGCTGGGACCCTGCGTAAGTTCGCTGGGGTCCGTGCGCTCTCTGTGGAGGTGATAGGGACCATTTGGCGAGCTACTCGGTCCCACGCGGGGTCGCTGGGCCCAGTGAGTGCTCTGGGGAGGTGCCAGGGACCATTTGGCGTGCCACTGGGACCCCGTGCGTGGTCCCTGGGCACTTTGCGTGCGCTGGGGTGGTGGCACGGACCGTTTGATGAGCCGCTGGGACCCCGCGCAAGGTCAATGGGTCCAGTGCTAGGGTTGGGGAGGTGCCAGGCACTGTTTGGTGAGCCTGCTGGGACCCCGCTTGGCATCTCTACTGTCCGTGCGTGCTGGGGAGGTGCCAAGGACTGTTTGGCGAGCCGCTGGGAGCCCGTGTGGTGTTGCTAGTGTACGTGCGAGTCGCTGGGGAGTTGCCAGGGCCTGTTTGGCGAGGCACTGGGACCCCGTGTGGGGTTTGCTAGGCCCTGTGCGAGTGCTAGGTAGGTGCCAGGGACTATTTGGCGAGCTGCTAGGACACCACACGGGGTCGCTGGGTCCCGTGCGCGTGCTGTTTGTCGTGAAGGGACCATTTGGCGAGCAGCTGGGTTCCTGTGCCGGGTCGCTGTGGCCCGTGCAACGTGCTGGGGAGGCCAAAAGGATGGTTTGGCGAGCCGCTGGACCACACCTGGGGTCGCTAGTTTCTGTGCGCGCTGGGGAGGAGCCAGGTACCATTTGGTGAGCTGCTGGGACCCCACGTGGGTTCGCTGAGGCCTGTGCGTGCGCTGGGGAGGAGCCAGGGAAGGTTTGGCGAGCGGCTGTTACGCCGTGTGGGGTTGCTAGTGTCCGTGCGCGCTCTGGGGAGCTGCCAGGGACCATTTGGCGAGCCGCTGGGATCCATCGCGGGGTCGCTGGGGCCCGTGCACACGCTGGGGAGGCACCAGGGACGGTTTGGTGAGCCGCAAGGCATCACTGGTGCCCGTGTGCGTGTTGGGGAGGTGCCAAGGAGCGTTTAGCGAGCGGGTGGGACCCCGCGCGGCATTGCTGGTGCCCGTGTGCATGCTGGGGATGTGCCAGGGATCATTTGGCGAGCCGTTGGGACTCCGAGTGGGTTTGCGGGGCCCCGTGCGCATCCTGGGGAGTTGCCAGGGACCTTTTGGTGAGCCGCTGGGACGCCACGCGTGGTCGCTGGGGAAATTGTGTGCTCTGGGGATGTGCCAGGGACAGTTTAAAGAGCCGCTGGAACCCCGTGCGGGATCGCTGGTGCCCATGCGTGTCCTGGGGAGGAGCCAGGGATCATTTGGCGAGCCGCTGGGACACCGCACGCAGTTGCTGGGCCCCGTACGCATGCTGGGAGGTGCCAGGGACCTTTTGGCGAGCCGCTGGGACCCTGCAAAGGGTCGCTGGGTCGAGTGCACGCACTGGGGAGGTGCCTGGGACAGTTTGGCGAGCCGCTGGGACCCCGCGCGGGGTTGCTGGGCCCCGTGGGCATGCTGGGGAGGTGCCACGGACCATTTGTGAGCCGCTCGGACCCCACGAGTGGTTGCTGGGCCCTGTGCGCGCTCTGGGTAGGTGCCAAGGACCATTTGGCGAGCTGTTGGGAACCCGCGCGGGGTCTCTGGGGCCCGTGCGCGCACTGGGGAGGCGCCAGGGACGGTTTGGCGAGCCACTGAGACCCTGCACGGGATCGCTGGTGCGTATTCTGAAGAGATTTCAGAGAACATTTGGCGAGCAACTGGGAATCGGTTTGTGGTCTCTGGGCCCTGTGCTCATGCTGGTGAGGTGCCAGAGACCATTTGGCGAGCAACTGGGAACCGGTTCGTGGTCTCTGGGCCCTGTGTGCATACTGGGGAGGTGCCAGGGACCATTTGGCGAGCAACTGGGACCCCGTGCGTGGGCGCTGGGCCCTGTGTGCATGCTGGGGAGGTGCCAGGGACCATTTGGCGAGCAACTGGGACCCCGTGCGTGGGCGCTGGGCACGGTGTGCATGCTAGGGAGGTTCCAGGGACCATTTGGCGAGCCAATGGGATGCCGCGCAGGGTCGCTGGGCCCCTTGCTCGCGCTGGGGAGTTGCTAGGGACCATTTGGCGAGCCGCTGGGACCCCGCTCAGGGTCGCAGGGGCCCGTGCGCACGCTGGGGAGATGCCAGGGATGGTTTGGCGAGCAGCTGGCACCCCACAGGGGTCGCTGGCGGCAGTGCGCGCTCTGGGGAGATGCCAAGGATCATTTGGCCAGCCGTTGGGACTGAGCACGTGATCGCTGGCACCCGTGCTCGTGCTGGGGAGGTGTCAGAGAGCATTTGACGAGCAGCTGGGACCCTGCGCAGGGTCGCTGGGTCCAGTGCGCACGCTGGGGATTTGCCAGGGACAGTTTAGCGAGCCGCTGGGACCCCGCGTGGGATCGCTGGTGCCCGTGC
Source organism: Acipenser oxyrinchus oxyrinchus (assembly GCA_030684275.1). NCBI lineage: Eukaryota > Metazoa > Chordata > Actinopteri > Acipenseriformes > Acipenseridae > Acipenser > Acipenser oxyrinchus. Next base: position 4,797,401 of record CM060301.1, read on the forward strand.
GTGTGTTGTGGAGGTGCCAGGGAGCATTTGGCGAACAGCTGGGAACCCTTGTGGGGTCACTGGGGCCTGTGCGCGTGCTGGGGAGGTGTCAGAGATCATTTGGCGAGCTGCTGGGTTCCCGCGCGGCGTCGCTGGTGCCCGTGCGCATGCTGGGGTGGTGCCAGGGACGGTTTGGCGAGCCGCTGGGACCACGTGCGGGGTCGCTGGCGCCCGTTCATGTACTGGGGAGGTGCCAGGGAATGTTTGGCGAGTTGCTGGGATCCCGCGTGGGGTTGCTAGTGTCCGTGCGCGCTCGGGAGGTGCCAGGGACAGTTTGACGAGCAGCTGGGACCCCGCGAGTGGTTGCTGGGCAGTGTGCACGTGCTGGGTAGGTGCCATGGATCATTTGGCGAGCGCCTGGGACCCTGGTAAGCCGCTTGGACCACGCACATGGTCGCTGGGCCCTGTGCGTGCGTTGGAGAGGTGCCAGGGACCATTTGGCGAGAGACTGGGAGACCGCGTGGGGTTGCTGGGGCCCGTGCGCACGCTGGGGAGGTGCCAGGGAGTATTTGGCGATACGCTGAGACCTCGCGCGCGGTCGCTGGGGCCCATGCGCGAGCTTGGGAAGGGATAGGGACCATTTAGCGAGCCGCTGGGATCCCGCCCGGGGTCGCTGGGCCAAGTGCATAAGCTGGGGACATTCCAGGGACGATTTGGCAAGGCGCTTGGATCACGCGTGAAGTCGCTGGGGCCCGTGCGCACGGTGGGGAGGTGCCAGGGACCATTTGGCGAGCAGCTGGGAACCCGTGCGTGGTCGCTGGGCCATGTGCGCATGCTGGTGAGGTGCCAGAGACCATTTGGCGAGCAACTGGGAACCGGTTCGTGGTCTCTGGGCCCTGTGCGCATACTGGGGAGGTGCCAGGGACCATTTGGCGAGCAAATGGGACCCCGTGAGTGGTCGCTGGGCCATGTGCGCATGCTGTGGAGGTGCCAGAGACCATTTGGCGAGCAAGTGGGAACCCGTGCGTGGTCGCTGGGCATGGTGTGCATGCTAGGGAGGTTCCAGGGACCATTTGGTGAGCCGATGGGACCCCGCGCAGGGTCGCTGGGCCCCGTGCTCGCGCTGGGGAGTTGCTAGGGACCATTTGGCGAGCCGCTGGGACCCCGCTCAGGGTCGCAGGGGCCCGTGCGCATGCTGGGGAGATGCCAGGGATGGTTTGGCGAGCAGCTGGCACCCCGCAGGGGTCGCTGGCGGCAGTGCGCGCTCTGGGGAGGTGCCAGGGAGAATTTAGCGAGCCGCTGGGAACCTGCGCGGGGTCTCTGGGGCCCGTGCACGTGTTGGGGAGGTGCCACGGAGCATTTAGCAATCAGCTGGGACCCCGCGCGGCGTCGCGGGTGCCCGTGTGCTTGCTGGTGAGGTGCCAGGGACGATTTGGCGAGCCGATGAGACCCCACGCGGGGTCGCTGGATCCAGTGCGCCCGCTGGGGAAGTGTAAGGGACAGTTTAGAGAGCCGCTGGGACCCCGTGTGGGATTGCTGGTGCCCGTGCGCTTGCAGCGGATGTGCCAGGGACCATTTGGCGAGCCTCTGGGACCCCGCGCAGGATCACTGGGGCCCTTGCGTACGCTGGGGAAGCACCAGGGACGGTTTGGCTATTTGCTGGGACCCCGCGTGGTGTTACTAGTGTCCGTGCGCACGCTGGTGTGGTGCCCGGGACCATTTGGCAAGCCGCTGGGACACCGCATGGGGTCGCTGGTGCCCTTGGGCGCGCTGGGGAGGCGCCAGGGACGGTTTGGCGAGCCGCTGGGACCCCGCGTGGGGTTGCTGGTACCCGTGCGCGTTGGGAAGGTGCCAGGGACAGTTTAGAGAGCCGCTGGAACCCCGCACGGGGTCGCTGGGTCCAGTGCACACGCTGGGGAGGTGCCAGGGACCGTTTGTCGAGCCGCTGGGAACCCGGGCAACGTCACTGGGGACCGTGCGTGCACTGGGGAGGTGCCAGGGGCCATTTGGCGAGCAGGTGGGATCACGTGCTGGGTTGCTGGGGAACGTGCTCGCGCTGGGGAGGCGCCAAGGACGGTTTGGTGAGCCGCTGGACCACGCCTGGGGTGGCTAATGTCCATGCGCACGCTGGGGATGTGCAAGGGACCATTTAGCAAGCTGCTGGGACCCCGCGTGGTATCGCTGGTGCCTGTGCGCGCACTGGGGAGGTGCCAGGGACAGTTTAACGAGCCGCTGGGAACCCGCGCGGGATCGCTGGTGCCTGTGCGTCTGTTGTGGAGGTGCCAGGGACCATTTCGCGAGCAGCTGGGAACCCGTCCGGAGTCACTGGGGCCTGTGCGCGTGCTGGGGAGGCGCCAGGGATGGTTTGGCGTTCCGCTGGGACTCCACGTGGGGTCACTGGGGCCCGTACGCGCACTGGGGAGGTGCCAGGGACCATTTGGCAAGCAGGTGGGACCTTGCACCGGGTCGCTGGGGCCCGTGCGCGTGCTGTGGAGGTGCCAGGGACGGTTTGGTGAGCCGCTGGGACCCCGCGTGGGGTCGCTAGTGTCCGTGTGCATTACTGGGGAGTTGCCAGTGACCTTTTGGCCAGCCGCTGATCATCGCGCTGGGTCGCTGTGGCCATGCGCGCACTGGGAAGCACCAGGTACGGTTAGGTAGGCCGCTGGGACCCAGCACGGGGTCACTGGCACCTGTGTGCGTGCTGGGGAGGTGTCAGAGAGCATTTAACGAGCAGCTGGGACCCACCGCAGGGTCGCTGGGTCCAGTGCGCACACTGGGGAATTGCCAGGGACAGTTTAGCGAGCCTCTGGGACCCCGCGTGGGATCGCTGGTGCCCGTGAGTGTGTTGTGGAGGTGCCAGGGACCATTTGGCGAACAGCTGGGAACCCTTGTGGGGTCACTGGGGCCTGTGCGCGTGCTGGGGAGGTGTCAGAGATCATTTGGCGAGCTGCTGGGTTCCCGCGCGGCGTCGCTGGTGCCCGTGCGCATGCTGGGGTGGTGCCAGGGACGGTATGGCGAGCCGCTGGGACCACGTGCGGGGTCGCTGGCGCCCGTTCACGTACTGGGGAGGTGCCAGGGAATGTTTGGCGAGTTGCTGGGATCCCGCGTGGGGTTGCTAGTGTCCGTGCGCGCTCGGGAGGTGCCAGGGACCGTTTGACGAGCAGCTGGGACCCCGCGAGTGGTTGCTGGGCAGTGTGCGCGTGCTGGGGATTTGCCAGGGACAGTTTAACTGGCTGTTGGGACCCCGCGTTGGGTCGCTAGTGCCTGTGCGTGTGCTGTGGAGGTGCCAGGGACCATTTGTCGAGCAGCTGGGAATCCGTCCGACGTCACTGGGGCCCATGCGTGCACTGGGGAGGCACCAGGGATGGTTTGGCGAGCTGCTGGGACCCCGCGCTGGCCCGTGCGCGCGCTGGGAAAGCGCAAGAGACGTTTTGGCTGGCCACTGGGACACAGCGTGGGGTTGCTAGTGTCGGTGCGTGCTCTGGGGAGATGACAAGGATCACTTGGCCAGCCGCTGGGACCCAGCACGTGGTCGTTGGCACCCGTGCTCGTGCTGGGGAGTTGTCAGAGAGCATTTGACGAGCAGCTGGGACCCTGCGCAGGGTCGCTGGGTCCAGTGCTCGCGCTGGGGAGGTGCCAGGGACAGTTTAGCGAGCCGCTGGGACCCCGCGCGGGATCGCTGGTGCCCGTGCGTGTGTTGTGGAGGTGCCAGGGACCATTTGGTAAACAGCTGGGAACCCTTGTGGGGTCACTGGGGCCCGTGCGCGTGCTTGGGAGGTGTCAGAGATCATTTGGCGAGTTGCTGGGATCCCACGTGGGGGCGCTAGTGTCCGTGCGCGCTCGGGAGGTGCCAGGGACCGTTTGACGAGCAGCTGGGACCCCGCGCGTGGTTGCTGGGCCGTGTGCGCCTGCTGGGTAGGTGCCATGGACCGTTTGGCGAGCGCCTGGGACCCTGGTAAGCCGCTTGTTCCACGCACGTGGTCTCTGGGCCCTGTGCGTGCGTTGGGGAGGTGCCAGGGACCATTTGGCGAGCCACTGGGAGACCGCGTGGGGTTGCTGGGGCCCGTGCGCACGCCGGGGAGGTGCCAGGGAGTATTTGGCGATACACTGAGACCTCGCGCGCGGTCGCTGGGGCCCATGCGTGAGCTTGGGAAGGGATAGGGACCATTTCGCGAGCCGCTGGGAACCCGCCCGGGGTCGCTGGGCCAAGTGCATGAGCTGGGGACGTTCCAGGGACGATTTGGCAAGGCGCTTGGATCACGCGTGAAGTCGCTGGGGCCCGTGCGCACGGTGGGGAGGTGCCAGGGACCATTTGGCGTGCCGCTGGGCCCCGTGCGTGCACTGCGGAGGTGCCAATGACAGTTTGGCTAGCTGCGTGGACCACGCGCGAAGTCGCTGGGGCCCATGCCCGTGCTGGGGAGATGCCAGTGACAATTTCTCGAGCTGTTCGGACTCTGTGCGGGGTTGCTGGGACCCGTGCGCGTGCTGTGGAGGTGCCAGAGACCATTTGGCGAGCAGCTGGGACCCCACGCAGGTTCACTGCGTCCAGTGCGCGAGCTGGGGAGGTGCCAGGGACCATTTGGGCAGCCGCTGGGACCCCGCGCGGAGTAGCTGGGACCCGCGCGCATGCTGGGGAGGTGCCAGGGACCTTTTGGCGAGCTGCTGGGACCCCGCGCGGGGTCGCTTGGGCCCGTGCGTGCACTGGGGAGGTGCCAGGGACTGCTTTGAGAGCCGTTGGGTCCCTGTTCAGTGTCGCTGGTGCCAGTGCGCCCGCTGGGGAGCTGCCAGGGAAAGTTTAGTGAGCCGCGGGGACCATGCGCGGGATCGCTGGTGCCAGTGCACGTGCTGGGGAGGTGCCAGGGATCATTTGGGGAGCCGCTGGGACCACGCGCGGGGTAGCTGGGACCCGTGCGCATGCTGGGGAGGTGTCAGGGACCTTTTGGCGAGCTGTTGGGACCCCGCGCGGGGTTGCTTGGGCCCGTGCGTGCACTGGGGAGGTGCCAGGGACCACTTTGAGAGCCGTTGGGTCCCTGTTCAGTGTCGCTGGTGCCTGTGCGCCCGCAGGGGAGCTGCCAGGGAAAGTTTAGTGAGCAGCGGGGACCATGCGCGGGATCGCTGGTGCCAGTGCACGTGCTGGGGAGGTGCCAGGGACAATTTGGCGAGCCGCTGGGACCCCGCGCAGGGTCGCTGGGACCCGTGCGCATGCTGGGGAGGTGCCATGAAGAGTTTGGCTTGCCTCTTGGACCACGCACGAAGTCGCTGTGGGCCGTGCTCGCGCTGGATAGGTGCCAGAGACGAGCGAGCCGCTCGGAACCAGCGCAGGGTCGCTGGGGCCCGTGCTCTTGCTGGGGAGCTGCCAGGGACCATTTGACGAGCCGCTCGGACTCCACGCGTGGATGATGGGCCCTGTGCGCTCTAGGGAGGTGCCAGTGACCGTTTGTCGAGCCGCTGGGACCCAGTGCGGGGTCGCTGGGGCCCGTGCATGCTAGGGAGGTGCCAGGGTCCGTTTGGCGAGCCGCTGGGAACCGGAATGGGGTCACTTGTATCCATGTGCACGCTGGGGACGTGCCAGAGACCATTAGGTGAGCAGCTCATCGGCTCGCCAAATTGACCCTTGCACCTCCCTAGCACACACACGGACACCAGCGACGCCGTGCGGGGTCCCAATGGCTCGCTAAACGCTCCCTGGCAGCTCCCCAGCACGCACACGGGCACCAGCGACCCCACGCGAGGTCCCAGCAGCTCGTCAAATGGTCCCTGGCACCTCCCCAGCATGCACACGGGCACCAGCGACCTCGCGCGGTGTCCCAGCGGCTTTCTAAACTGTCCCTGGCACCTCTCCAGCGCGCGCATGGTGCCCAGCCACCCCGCGTGGGGTATCATCGGCTCGCCAAATGGCCCCTGGCACCTCCCCAGCATGCACAAGGGCACCAGCGATGTCGCCCGGGGACCCAGCGGCTCGCCAAACCGTCCCTGGCGCTTCCCCAGCACGAGTACGGGTCCCACTGACTTCAAGCGGGGTCCAAGCAGCTTGCCAAACTATCCCTTACACCTCCCCAGTACGCGCAAGTGGCCCAGCGACCCCGCGCGGGGTCCGAGCGGCTCGCCATATGATCCCTGGCACCTCCTGAGCAGCGCACTGGACCCAGAGACCCTGAGCAGGGTCCAAGCAGTTCGCCAAGCGTTTACTGGCACCTCCCCGACGCACGCAAGGGCCCCAGCGACCCCGCGTGACGTCCCAGCGGCTGGCCAAAAGGTCTCTGGCACATCCCCAGCATGCACACGGATACTAGTGACCCCACGCCAGTTCCCAGCGGCTCTCCAAACGGTCCATGGCACCTCCCCAGCGCGCGCACGGACACTAGCGATCCCAGGGGGGGTCCAGCGGCTCAGGAAACCATCCTTGTCGCTTCCCCAGGGCGTGCACGGGCCCCAGCGTCCCCGCACTGGGTCCCAGCTGCTCGCCAAATTGTCACTGACACCTCTCTAGCGCGCATAGGGTCCAGCAAACACGCTTGGAGTCCGAGCGGCTCACAAATGGTCCCTGGCACATCCCCAGCTGAATCACGAGCCCCACAGACTCGTCAAATGATCTGTGGCACCTCCCCAGCATGCACACGGGCACCAGACATACCGCGCATGGTCCCAGTGGCTCACTAAACGCTCACTGGCACCTCCCCAGCGCGCTCACGGGCAACAGCGACCCCACGCGGGGTTCCAGCGGCTCGACAAATGGTCCCTGGCACCTCCCCAGCGTGCGCACGGGCACCACCGATCCCGCGCGGGGTCCCAGTGGCTCGCTAAACTGTCCCTGGCACCTCCACAGCGTGCGCATGGGGCCCAGCGACCCCGCGTATGGTTCCAGTGACTCGCTAGACAGTCCCTTGCACCTCCCCAGCACGGACACGGGCACTAGCGGCCCCGCGTGGGGTCTCAGCAACTCGCTAGACCGTCCCTGGTGCCTCCCCAATGCATGCATGGGCCCCACCGACTCATAAAATGGTCCCTGGCACCTCCCCAGCATGCACACGGGCACCAGCGACGGCTCGCGGGGTCCCAGGGACTTGCTAGACCGTCCCTGGCGCCTCCCCAGCGCTCGCACTGGCACTAGCGACCCCACGCGGTGTCCCAGTGGTTTGACAAACCATCCCTTGCGCTTCCCCAGCGTGCGCACGGGCCCCATCGACCCTTCGCGGGTTCCCAGCGGCTCGCGAAATGGTCTCTGGCACCTACCCAGCGCAAGCACGGCCCCCAGCGACTTCGTGCGTGGTCCAAGAGGCTTCCAAACTGTCCCTGGCTCCTCCCCAGCGCGTGAAGTGGACCCAGCGACCCTGAGCAGGGAACCAGCGGCTCGCCAAATGGACACTGGCACCTCCCCAGCACGCACACGGGCACCAGCGATGCCGCTTGGGGTCCCAGCGGCTCACCAAATGATCCCTGGCACCTCCCCAGCACGTCCACTTCACGCAGTGAACCTGCGCGGGGTCCCAGCTGCTCGCCAAATGGTCTCTGGCACCTCCCCACTATGCGCACGGGTCCCAGCGACCCCACGTAGGGTCCCAGCGGCTCGACAAATGGACCCTGGCACCTCCCCAGAGTGAGCACGGGGTCCAGCGATGCCACGCGCGGTCCCAACTGCTCGCCAAATGGTCTCTGGCACTTCCCCAGCACGTCCACGGGTCCCAGCGGCTCGCCAAATAGTCCCTGGCACCTCCCCAGCATGCACACGGGCACCAGCGACGGTTCGCGGGGTCCCAGGGACTTGCTAAACCGTCCCTGGCGCCTCCCCAGCGCTCGCACTGGCACTAGCGACCCCACGCGGTGTCCCAGTGGTTTGACAAACCATCCCTTGCGCTTCCCCAGCGTGCGCACGTGCCCCATCGACCCTTCGCGGGTACCCAGCGGCTCGCGAAATGGTCTCTGGCACCTACCCAGCGCGAGCACGGCCCCCAGCGACTTCGTGCGTGGTCCAAGAGGCTTCCAAACTGTCCCTGGCTCCTCCCCAGCGCGTTAAGTGGACCCAGCGACCCTGAGCAGGGAACCAGCGGCTCGCCAAATGGACCCTGGCACCTCCCCAGCACGCACACGGGCACCAGCGATGCCGCTTGGGGTCCCAGCGGCTCACCAAATGATCCCTGGCACCTCCCCAGCGCGTCCACTGGACGCAGTGAACCTGCGCGGGGTCCCAGCTGCTCGCCAAATGGTCTCTGGCACCTCCCCACTACGCGCACGGGTCCCAGCGACCCCACGTAGGGTCCCAACGGCTCGACAAATGGACCCTGACACCTCCCCAGCGCGTGCTCGGACACTAGAGATCCCAGGCGAAGTCCAACGGCTCGACAAACTGTCCTTGGCGCCTCCCCAGCGAGCACACAGGCCCCAGCTACCCCGCACAGGGTCCCAGCTCCAGGTCCCTGGCACCTCCCCCGTGCGAAGTAGCTGGGGCCAGTGCGCGTTATGGGGAGGTGCCACGGATCGTTTGGCGAGCCGCTGGGACACTGCGTGGGGTCGCTAGTGTCCGTGCGCGTGCTGGGAGGTGCCAGGGACCGCTAGGCGAGCGCCTGGGACCCCGCGTGGCTCGCTGGGCCCCATGCATGCGCTGAGGAGATGCCAGTGACCGTTTGGCGAGCCGCTGGGACACTGCGTGGGGTCGCTAGTGTCCGTCGCGCGCGCTGGGACGTGCGTGGTCCAAGAGGCTTGCCAAACTGTCCCTGGCTCCTCCGCAGCGCGTGAAGTGGACCCAGCGACCCTGAGCAGGGAACCAGCGGCTCGCCAAATGATCCCTGGCACCTCCCCAGCGCGTGCACTGGACGCAGTGAACCTGCGCGGGGTCCCGCGCTCGGACACTAGAGATCCCAGGCGAAGTCCAACGGCTCGACAAACCGTCCTTGGCGCCTCCTCAGCGAGCGCATAGTCCCCAGCTACCCCGCACAGGGTCCCAGCTGCTCGCCAAATGGTCCCTGGCACCTCCCCAGCGTGTGCACGGTCCCCAGTGACTACGCGCGGCATCCCAGAGGGCCCCAGCGACCCCGCGTGGGTTCCCAGCGGCTCGCCAAAAGGTCCCTGTCACCTCCCCAGTGTGCGCACGGGGCCCAGCGACCCCTCACGTGGTCCCAACTGCTCGCAAAATTGTCTCTGGTACCTCCCCAGCATGTGCACGGACACTAGCAACCCACACGGGGTCCCAGCGGCTCGCTAAGCCGTCTCTGGGGCTTCCCCAGCACACGCACAGGCCCAGCGACCCCGCATGGGGTCACATCTGCTTGCAAAATGGCCACTGGCACCTCCCCAGCATGCACACGGGTACCAGCGATGCCTCGCGGGGTCCAAAGCAGCTTACTAAACGCTCCCTGGCACCTCCACAAACGTGTGCACGGGCACCAGCGACCCCACCCGGGTTCCCAGTGGCTCGCCAAATGATCCCTGGCAAGTCCCCAGCAGCGCACGCCCCCCAGCGACTTTGTGCGTGGTCCAAGCGGCTTGCCAAACTTTCCCTGGCACCTCCCCAGCACGCACACTGGACCCAGCGACCCTGAGCAGGGTCCCAGCGGCTCGCCAAGCGGTTCCTGGCACCTCCGCGACACACACTTGCCAAACTTTCCCTGGCACCTCCCCAGTACGCAAACGGGGACCAGCGACGCCGCGCGGTGTCCCAGTGGCTTGCTAAACACTGCCTGGCAGATCCCCCGCGCGCGCACGGGCACCAGCGACCCCACGCGAGGTCCCATCGGCTCGCCAAATGGTCTCGGGCACCAGATATCCCTCGCGGGATCCCAGCAGCTCGCCAAATACTCCCTGGCACCTCGCCAGCGTGCGCACGGTCCCCACTGACTTCGCGCGGGTTACCAGCGGCTCGACAAACGGTCCCAGGCACCTCCCCAGTGCACGCACTGGAGCCAGCGACCATGCAAGGGGTCACAGCTGCTCACGAAATGGTCTTTGGCACCTACCCAGCACGAGCACGGACCCCAGCGATCCTCGCGGTGTCCCAGCGGCTCTCTAAACTGTCCCTGGCTCCTCCCCAGTTTGTGCACGGACACTAGCGACCCCACGAAGGGTTCCAGCAGCTCGCCAAAGGGTCCCTAGCACCTCCCCAGCGCGCACATAGACAATAGCGACCCCAGGCGGAGTCCAGCAGCTTGCCAAACCGTCCTTGGCGTCTCCCCAGCGTGCGCACGGGCCCCAGTGACCTCGCACGCGGTCCCATCTGCTTGCCAAATAGTCTCTGGCACGTCCCCAGTGCACGCACAGTCCCAGTGACTTTGCGCAGGTTCTCAGTGGCTCGACAAATGGTCACTGGCAGCTCCCCAGCGCACTCACTAGACCCAAAGACACTGCGCGGGGTCCCAGCTGCTCGCCAAATGGTCTCTGGCACCTCCCCAGCTCGTGCACGGGTCCCAGCGACCCCGTGCGGCGTCCCAGCGGATCGCCAAATGGTCCCTGGCACCTCCCCAGCGCAAGCATGGGCCCCGGCGACCCCGTTCCAGTTCCCAGCAGCTCGCCAAAAGGTCTGTGGCACCTCCCCAGCGCAAGCATGGGCCCCGGCGACCCCGTTCCAGTTCCCAGCGGCTCGCCAAAAGGTCCGTGGCACCTCCCCAGTACACGCACGGACACTAGCGAACCCCCTTGGGGGTGCACGCGAGCACGGCCCCCAGCGACTTCGTGCCTGGTCTAAGAGGCTTACCAAACTGTCCCTGGCACCTCCACAGTGCATGCACAGGCCCAGCGACCCCGTGTCAGGTCTCATCGGCTCGTCAAATGGTCCTTGGCTCCTCCCCAGCATGCACACGGGCACCAGCGACCCCGTTCCGGTCCCAGCGGCATGCGAAATGGTCACTGGCAGCTCACCAGAATGCGCAAGGGGCCAAGCGACACCGTGCGGGGTACCAGCGGCTTGCCAAATGTTCCATGGTACCTCCCCAGCTCACGCACTGGGCCCAGGGACCCTGCGTGGGTTCCCAGTGGCTCGCGAAACGGTCCCTGGCACCTACCCAGCACTTGAACGGACACTAGTGAACACAGGTGGGTTCCAACGGCTCACCAAAACGTTCTTGGCACCTCCTCAGCATGCTCACGGGCCCCAGCGACACCGCACAAGGTCCCACCTGCTCGTCAAATGGTCCCTGGCACCTCCCCAGCGTGTGCACGGTCCTCAGTGACTTCGCGCGGTTTCACAGCGGATCTACAAACAGTCCCTGGCACCTCCCCTGCACGCACACTAGACTCAGCGAACATGCACTGGGTCCCAGCTGCTCGACAAATGGTCTCTGGCACATCCCCAGCACGCGCACGGGCCCCAGCAACCACACACGGATTCCCAGCTGCTCGTCAAACGGTCCCTGGCACCTTCACAACACACGCACGGGCACCAGCGATCCTGCGCTGGGTCCCACCGGCTCACTAAACTGTCCCTGGCACCTCCACAGTGCGCGCACAGGCACCAGCGACCCCACGCTGGGTCCCAGCGGCTCGCCAAACCATCCCTGACACCTCCCCAGCACGCGCACGGGCACCAGCGACCCCGTGCTGGGTCCCAGCAGCTCGCCAAATTGTCCCTGGCACCTCCCAAGGACGCGCACAGGCACCAGCGACCCCACGCTGGGTCCCAGAGGCTCGGCAAACCATCCCTGACACCTCCCCAGCACGCGCACAGGCATCAGCGACCCCGTGCGGGGTCCCAGCAGCTCGCCAAATTGTCCCTGGCACCTCCCAAGGACGCACACAGGCCACAGCGTCCTTGTGCGGGGTTCCAGCACTCACCAAATGGTCCCTGGCTCCTCCACAACACCTCTGTGCGCGAGCTGGGGAGGCACCAGGGACGGTTTGGCAAGCCGCTGGGACCCCGCGTGAGGTTACTAGTATCCGTGCGCGCGCTGGTGTGGTGTCAGGGACCATTTGGCGAGCCGCTGGGACCTCGCATGGGGTCGCTGGTGCCCATGGGCGCATTAGGGAGGCGCCAAGGACGTTTTGGCGAGCCGCTGGGACCCCGCGTGGGGTCGCTGGCGCCCGTGCGCGCGTTGGGGAGGTGCCAGGGACAGTTTAGAGAGCCACTGGGACCCCGAGCGGGATCGCTGGTGCCCGTGCGTGTGTTGGGGAGGTGCCAGGGACAGGTTAGAGAGCCACTGGGACCCCGCGCGGGATCGCTGGTGCCCGTGTGCGTGCTGGGGAGGTGCCAGGGACCATTTGGCAAGCCGCTGGGACCCCGCGTGGGGTTGGTTGTGCCCGTCCGTGTGTTGGGGAGGTGCCAGGTTACATTTGGCGAACCGATGATACCCCACGCTTGGTCGCTGTGCCCCGTGCGCATGCTGGGGAGGTGCCAGGGACGGTTTGGCGAGCCTCTCGCACCCCGGACGGGGTCGCTGGGGGCCATGCGCGTGCTGGGCAGGTGCCAGGGATCATTCGGCGAGCCACTGTGACCCCGTGTGGGATCGCTGGTGCAAGTGCGCGTGCTGAGGAGGTGGCAGCGACCATTTTGCGAGCAACTGGCTTCCCGTGCGGGGTCGCTGGACCCTGTGCGTGCTCAGGGGAGTTGCCATTGACCTTTTGGCGAGCCTCTGGGACCCCGCGCAGTGTCGCTGGGGGCCGTGCGCACGCTGGGGATGTGCCAGGGATCAATTGACGAGCCGCTGGGACCCCGCGCGGGGTCGCTGGGCCCCCTGCGCTCACTGGGGAAGTGCCAGGGATAGTTTGGCGAGCTGCTTGGACCCGCGTGGGGTTACTAGTGTCCGTGCGCGTGCTGGGGTTGTGCCATGGACCATTTGTCGAGCTGCTGGGAACCCACGTGGGGTCGCTGGTGCCCGTGCACGTGTTTGGAATGTGCCAGGGACCATTTGGCGAGCCGCTGGGAGCACGCGCGAGGTTGCTGGGGCCCATGCGCGTGCTTGGGAAGCGATAGGGACCGTTTCGCGAGCTGCTGGGACCCCACCAGGTCACTGCGGCCCGTGCGCACGCTGGGGAGGAGACAGGGACTGTTTGGTGATCCGCTGGGTCCCAAGCGGGGTCGCTGCGGCCTTTGTGCGCGCTGGGAATGTGCCAGGGACCATTTGCGAGTGGCTAGGACCCTGCATGTGGTTCCTGGGCCCTGTGCACGTGCTGGGGAGGTGCCAGGGACAGTTTGGCAAGCTGCTTGGATCCCGCGTGAAGTCGCTGGGGCCCGTGCGCGCACTGCGGATGTGCCAGGGAGAGTTTGGCGAGCTGCTTGGATCCCGTGTGAAGTCTCTGAGCCCTGTGCGTGATTTGGGGAGGTACCAGGGACCATTTGGTGAGCTGCTGGGACTCAGCGCGAGATTGCTGGGGCCTATGCGCATGCTTGGGAAGCGATAGGGACCGTTTCACAAGCCGCTGGGACCCCGCCCGGGGTCGCTGGGGCTCGTGGATGGGTAGGAGACAGGGACCATTTGGTGAGCCGCTGGGTCCCCGAGCGGGGTCGCTGTGGCCCTTGTGCACACTGGGGAGGGGCCAGGGACCATTTGGCGAGCCGCTGGGACCGCGTGCAGGGAAGCTGGGACACCGTGCGCGCGCTGGGTAAGGGCCAGGTACCGCTGGGACCCTGCCCGACGTCGCTGGAGCCCGTGCGCCTGCTGGGGATGTGCCAGGAAGCATTTGGCGAGCCGCTGGGACACCGTGTGGGGTCGCTCGTGTCAGTTCGTGCTCTGGGGATGTGCCAGGGACCATTTGGCGGGGAGCTGGGACCCCGTGTGTGGTTGCTGGGGCCCGTGCACGCTCTGGGGAGACGCCAGGGATGGTTTGGCAAGCCGCTGGGACTCCCTGTGGGGTCAAAGGTGCCCATGCGCGCGCTGGGGACGTGCCAGGGTCCATTTGGCGAGCCGCTGGGACAACGCGTGGGGTCGCTAGTGTCAGTTCGTACGCTGGGGAAGTGCCAGGGACAGTTTGGCAAGCCGCTTGGAACGCGCACAAAGTCGATGGAGCCCGTACGTGCGCTGGGGAGGTGCCAAGGACCATTCGGTTAGCCGTTGGGACTCCGCACAGGGTCGTTGGGCCCCATACTCGCTCTGGGGAGGTCTCAGAGACAGTTTGGTGAGCTGCTTGGACCCCGCGTGAAGTCGTTGGGGCCCATGCTCGCGCTGGGGTTGTGCCAGGGACCATTTGTGAGCTGCTGGGAACCCGTGCGGGTTCGCTGGGCCCCGTGCACGCTGGGGAGCTGCAAGAGACTGTTTGGTAAGCCGCTTGGACAACGTGCGAAGTAGCTGGGGCCAGTGCGCGTTATGGGGAGGTGCCACGGATCGTTTGGCGAGCCGCTGGGACACTGCGTGGGGTCGCTAGTGTCCGTGCGCGTGCTGGGGAGGTGCCAGGGACCGTTTGGCGAGCGTCTGGGACCCTGCGTGGGCTCGCTGGGCCCCATGCATGCGCTGAGGAGATGCCAGTGACCGTTTGGCGAGCCGCTGGGACACTGCGTGGGGTCGCTAGTGTCCGTGCGCGTGCTGGGGAGGTGCCAGGGACCGTTTGGCGAGCGTCTGGGACCCTGCGTGGGCTCGCTGGGCCCCATGCATGCGCTGAGGAGATGCCAGTGACCGTTTGGCGAGCCGCAGGGACCACACGTGGGGAGGCTGGGGAACGTGCGTACACCAGGAAGGTGCCAGGGACCATCTGGCGTGCCGCTGGGACACAGCGCGAGGTCTCTGGGCCCTGTGTGTGCTCTGGGAGGTTCTTGGCACCTTTTCCCGAGCCCCTGGGACACCGCGTGTGGTCGCAAGTGTCCATGCGCGCTGGGGAGGTGCCAGGGACCGTTTGCCGAGCAGCTGGGACCCAGCATGGGGTCGCTGGGGCCCGTGCGCGTGCTGGGGAGGTGACAGGGACTGTTTGCCGATCCGCTGGGACCCTGCTTGCGGTCGCTAGTGTCCGTGCGCGCTTGGGAGAAGCTAGGGAGCATTTGGAGAGCCGCTGGGTCCTGCGTGGGGTTGCTGGGCCATGTGCGCATGCTGGGGAGGTGCCAGGGTCCATTTGGTGGCCACTGGGACCCCGCACGTGGTCGCTGGGTCCTTTGCGTGCGCTGGGTAGGTGCCAGGGAACGTTTGGTGAGCCGCTGGGACCCCGCACGTGGTCGCTGGGTCTTGTGCGTGCGCTAGGGAGGTGCCAAGGACCATTTGGCGTGCCGCTGGGACCACGCGTGGGGTCGCTGGGCCACGTGCGTGCGCTGGGGAGGTGCCAGGGACCGTTTGGCGAGCCACTTGGACCCCGCGAGCAGTCGCTGGGGCCGATGCGAGTGCTTGGGAAGTGATAGGGACCATTTCGCGAACCGCTGGGACCCCGCCCGGGGTCGCTGGGGCCCGTGCACACGCTGGGGAGGAGACAGGGAAAGTTTTTCAAGCCGCTGGGTACCCGGGCGGGGTCTCTAGGAATCTGGGAATATTTGGAGAGTCGGTGGGACCCTGCGCGAGTTTGCTGGGGCCCGTGCGCTTGCTGGTGAGGTGCCAGGGACCATTTGGCTAGCCGCTGGGACCCCGTGCAGGGTCGCTGGGCCACGTGCGCGTGCTAGGGAGGTGCCAGGGACTGCTTTCCAGCCGCTGGGACCCCGCGTGGGGTCGCTAGTGTCCGTGTGCGTGTGTTGAGATGCTAGGGACCGTTTGGCGAGCATCTGGGACCCAGCACGGGGTCGCTGGGGCCCGTGCACATGCTGGGGAGGTGCAAGGGACCCTTTGGCGAGCCTCTGGGCCCCCGCGTGTGGTCGCTATTGTCCGTGCGTGCGCTGGTGAGGTGCCAGGGACCGTTTGGCAAGCCGCTGGGAGCCCGCGTGGGGTCGCTAGTGTCCGTGCACGAGCTGAGGATTTGCCAGGGACAATTTGTGAGCTGCTGGGACCCCACTCAGGGTCGCTGGGCCCAGTGCTTTAGCTGGGGTAGTACAAGGGAACACTTGGCAAGCCGCTGGGACCCCGCGCGGGGTAGCTGGGCCCCGTGCACGCACTGGTGAGGGTCCAGGGACCATTTGGTGAGCTGCTGGGAACCCGCGCGAGATTGCTGGGGCCTATGTGCATGCTTGGGAAGCGATAAAGACCGTTTCGCGAGCTGCTGGGCCCCCGTCCAGTGTCGCTGGGGCCCGTGCGCACGCTGGGGATGTGCCAGGGTCCATTTGCGAGCTGCTGGGACCCCGCACGTGGTTCCTGGGCCCTGTGCACGCGCTGAGGAGGTTCCAGGGACAATTTGGCAAGGTGCTTGGACCACGCTCGAAGTCGCTGGTTCCCGTGCCCACGCTGGGGAGTTGCCAGGGACCACCGCACGGGGTCGCTGGGTCCGGTGCGCGCACTGCGGAGGTGCCAGGGAGAATTTGGCGAGCTGCTTGGATCCCGCGTGAAGTCGCTGGGGTCCGTGCGTGCTGGGGATGTGCCAGGGACCATTTGCGAGCCGCTGGGACCCCATGCGTGGTTGCTGGGCCCTGTGAGCGCACTGGGTAGGAGCCAGGGATTATTTGGCGAGCGGCTAGTAAACTGCTCGGTGTCGCTGGGGCCCGTGCGTGTGCTGGGGAGGTGCCAGGGACCGTTTGGTGTGCCGCTGGGACCTGCACTGGGTCGCTGGGGCCCGTGCGTGCGCTGGGGAGGTGCCAGGGACCGTTTGGTGTGCCTCTGGGACACCGCGCTTGGTAGATGGGTCCAGTGGGAGCGCTGGGGAGGTGCCAGGGACAGTTTGGCAAGCCGCTTGGAACACGCGCGAAGTCGCTGGGGCCCGTGCGTGTGCGCTGGGGAGATTGCCAGGGACCATTTGGCGAGCCCGCTGGGACCCGCGCAAGGTCGCTGGGCCTAGTGCGCGTGCTGGGGTGGTGCCAGGGACCTTTTGACGAGCCGCTGGGACCCCACGTGGGGTCGCTGGGGCCTGTGCGCGCCATGAGGAAGTGCCAGGGATCATTTGGCGACACGCTGGGACCCTGTGCAGGGTCGCTGGGTCCAGTGCGCGCGCTGGGGAGGTGCCAGGGACCGTTTGGCAAAACGCTTGGACCACGTGCAAAGTCGCTGGGGCCCGTGCACGCGCTGGGGAGGTGCTAGGGACCGTTTGGTGAGCCGCTGGGCCCCCGCGTGGTGTCGCTAGTGTCCTTGCATGCGCTGGGGAGGTGCCAGTGACCATTTGGCGAGCGGCTGAGACCCCGCGTGGGGTCGCTAGTGTCAGTGCGCGCGCTGGAGGTGCTAGGGACCATTTGGCGACCCGCTGCGACCCCGCGCGGGGTCACTAGAGTCCGTGCGCTCGCTGGAGAGGTGCTAGGGACAGTTTGGTGATCCGCTGCGACCCGGCGTGGGGTTGCTGGGGCCCGTGCGCGTACTGGGGAGATGCCAGTGACCA
The DNA here is from genome assembly GCA_030684275.1 of Acipenser oxyrinchus oxyrinchus. Taxonomy (NCBI): domain Eukaryota; kingdom Metazoa; phylum Chordata; class Actinopteri; order Acipenseriformes; family Acipenseridae; genus Acipenser; species Acipenser oxyrinchus. Next base: position 4,814,666 of record CM060301.1, read on the forward strand.
TTTGGCGAGCTGCTGGGACCCCAATCGAGTTTTCGCTGGGGGCCGTGCGTACACTGGGGATGTGCCAGGGACCATTTGCTAGCTGCTGGGAACCCGCGCGTGGTTGCTGGGCCCTGTCCGCGTGCTGGGGAGGTGCCATGGACAGTTTGCAAGGCGCTTGGACCACGCGCGAAGTCGCTGGGGCACGTGCGCGCGCTGGGCAGTAGCCAGGGTATATTTGGCGAGCGGCTGGGAAACCGCACAGTGTCGCTGGGGTCCATGCGCGTTCTGGGGAGGTGCCAGGGATCGTTTGGCGAGGTGCTGGGACCCCGCGTGGGGTCACTCGTGTCAGTGCATGCGCTGGAGGTGCTAGGGACCGTTTGGCGAGCCGCTGGGACCCCGCGTGGGGTCGCTGGTGCCCGTGTTTGCGTTGGGGAGGTGCCAGGGACCATTTGGCTACCCGCTGGGACCCCGTACAGGGTCGCTTGGCCAGTGCGTGTGCTGGGGTGGTGCCAAAGACCTTTTGATGAGCCGCTGGGACCCCACGTGGGGTCGCTGGGGCCTGTGCATGCCCTGAGAAAGTGCCAGGGAACATTTGGCGAGCTGCTTGGACGCTGTGCAGGGTCGCTGGGTCCAGTGCGCGTGCTGGGGAGGTGCCAGGGACAGTTTGGCAAGCCGCTTGGACCACGTGCGAAGTCGCTGGGGCCCGTGCGCGCGCTGGGGAGGTGTCAGGGACCATTTGGCGAGCCGCTGGGACCCCGCAAGTAGTAGCTAGTGTCTGTGCGCACGCTGGGAAGGTGCCAGGGACCGTTTGGCAAGCTGCTGAGACCCCGCGTGGGGTCGCTGGGGCCCGTGCGCGTACTGGGGAGATGCCAGTGACCATTTGGCGAGCTGCTGGGACCCCGCGCGAGTTTGCTGGGGACAGTGCGTACACTGGGGATGTGCCAGGGAACATTTGCGAGCTGCTGGGACCCCGTGCCTGGTTGCTGGGCCCTGTCCGCGTGCTGGGGAGGTGCCAGGGACAGTTTGGCAAGGTGCTTGGACCACGCGCGAAGTCGCTGGGGCACGTGCGCGCACTGGGCAGTAGCCAGGGTATATTTGGCAAGCGGCTGGGAAACCGCACCGGGTCGCTGGGGTCCGTGCGCGTGCTGGGGAGGTGCCAGGAATCGTTTGGCAAGCCGCTGGGACCCCGCGTGGGGTCACTCGTTTCAGTGCATGCGCTGGAGGTGCTAGGGACCGTTTGGCGAGCCTCTGGGACCCCGCGTGGGGTCGCTGGTGCCCGTGTTTGCGTTGGGGTGGTGCCAAAGACCTTTTGATGAGCCGCTGGGACCCCACGCGGGGTCGCTGGGGCCTGTGCGCGCGCTGAGAAAGTACCAGGGAACATTTGGCGAGCCGCTGGGACCCTGTGCAGGGTCGCAGGGTCCAGTGCGCGCGCTGGGGAGGTGCCAGGGACCGTTCGCGAGCTGCTGGGACCCCGCGCGTGGTTGCTGGGCCCTGTCCGCATGCTGGGGAGGTGCCATGGACAGTTTGCAAGGCGCTTGGACCACGCGCAAAGTCGCTGGGGCCCGTGCGTCCACTGGGGAGGTGTCAGGGATCGTTTGGCAAGCCGCTGGGACCCCGCGCGGGGTCGCTGGGCCCAATGCGCGTGCTGTGATGGTGCCAGGGACCTTTTGACGAGCTGCTTGGATCCCACGCGGGTCGCCTGGGCCTGTGTGTGCGCTGAGGAAGTGCCAGGGATAATTTGGTGAGCCGCTGGGATCCTGTGCAGGGTCGATGGGTCCAGTGAGTGCGCTGGGGAGCTGCCAGGGACCGTTTGGCAAGACTCTTGATCCATGTGTGAAGTCGCTGGGTCCCGTGCGTGCTCTGGGGAGGTGCCAGGGACCATTTGAGGTGCCGCTGGGACCACGCGCGGTGTCGATGGGCCCCGTACGTGTGCTGGGGAGGAGCCAGAGACCATTTGGCGTGCCTCTGGGACCCCGCGGAAGGTCGCTGGGTCCAGTTTGCGCGCTGGGGAGGTGCTACAGAGCATTTGGCGAGCAGATGGGAACTAGCATGGGGTCGCTGGGACCCGTGCATGTGCTGTGGAGGTGTCAGGTAGCATTTGGCGAGCCGCTGGGACTCTGCGCAGGGTCGCTGTGTCAAGTGCGCGCGCTGCGGAGGTGCCAGGGACAGTTTGGCGAGACGCTGGGACCACACGCTAAGCCGCTTGGGCCCATGCGTGTGCTGGGGATGTGCCAGGGACCATCTGGCGAGCAGTTGGGACTCCACGTGGGGTCGCTGGGCCCCGTGCTCGCACTGGAGAGGGCCCAGAGACAGTTTGGTGAGCCGCTTGGTCCCCGTGTGAAGTCTCTGTGGCCCGTGCGCGCGCTGGGGATGTGCCAGGGTCCATTTGTGAGCCACTGGGACCTCACGCAGGGTTGCTGGGCCCAGTGCATAACCTGGGGAGGTACCAGGGACCATTTCGCAAGCCCCTGGGACCCTGCGCGGGGTCGCTGGGCTCAGTGCACGCGCTGGGGAGGTGCCAGTGACCATTTGGTGTGCCTCTGGGACCCCGCGAGGGGTCGCTGGGCCCCGTGAGTGCGCTGGGGAGGTTCCAGGAACCGTTTGGGGAGCGGCTGGTTCCCCACGCAGTGTCGCTGCTGCTCGCGCGTGCACTGGGGAGGTGCCAGGGACTATTTTTCGAGCGGCTTGGAAACAACACAGGGTCGCTAGGGCTTGTACGCGCACAGGGGAGGTGCCAGGGACCGTTTGGCGAGCTGCTGGGACCCCGCATAGGGTTGCTAGTGTACGTGCCCGCAATGGGGAGGTGCTAGGGACAATGTGGCGAGCCGCTGGCACCCCGCTATTGGGCGCTATGGCCCGTCCGTGTGAAGGGGAGGTGCCAGGGACCATTTGGCGAGCCGCTGGGACCCCGTGTGGGGTCGCTGGGGCCCGTGCGTGTACTGGGGAGATGCCAGTGACCATTTGGCGAGCCGCTGGAACTCCGCGCCGGGACGCTGGGCCCCGTGCGCATGCTGGGGAGGTGCCAGGGACCATTTGAGTTGCCGCTGGGACCACGCGCGGGGTCGATGGGCCCCGTGCGCGTGCTGGGGAGGTGCCAGAGACCGTTTGTCGAGCCTCTGGGACCCCAAGGAAGGTCGCTGGGTCCAGTGCGCGCTGGGGAGGTGCCAAGGACTATTTGGCGAGCGGCTTGGAAACCGCACCGGGTCGCTAGTGCCCGTGCGTGTGCTGGGGAGATGCCCGTGACCATTTGGCGAGCCGCTGGAAATCCGTGCCTATACGCTGGGCACCGTGCGCGCTGGGGAGGTGTCAGGTACAATTTGGCGAGCCGCTGGGAACCTGCGCAGGGTCACTGTGTCAAGTGCACGCGCTGGGGAGGTGCCAGGTGACCGTTTGGCGAGCCGCTGGGACCCTGCGCAGTGTCCCTGGTTCCTGTGCGTGCGCTGGGGAGGTGCCAGGGACAGTTTGGCAAGACACTTGGTCCACGCCCGATGTCGCTGGGGCACCTGCGTGCGCTGGGGATGTGCCAGGGACCATTTGGCGAGCCGTTGGGACATCACGCGGGGTCGCTGTGCCCCGTGCTCACACTGGGGAGGGCCCAGAGTTTGTTGAGCAGCTTGGACCCGCGCAAGTTCGCTGGGTCCAGTGCTTGTGCTGGGGAGGTGCAAGGAATCATTTGGCGAGACGCTGTGACCCTGCGCAGGGTAACTGTGTCCAGTGCGTGCTCTGGAGAGGTGCCAGGGACCGTTTTTTCGAGCCACTGGGACCCTGCGCAGGGTTCCCTGGTTCCTGTGCTTGCGCTGGGGAGGTACCAGGGACAGTTTGGCAAGCCACTTGGACCACGCCCGATGTGCTGTGGGCCGTGCGCGTGCTGGGGATGTGCCAGGGACCAGTTGTGAGCCGCTGGGACCAGCACGGGGTCACTGGGCCCCGTGCACGCGCTGGGGAGGTGCCAGGGACAGTTTGGCAAGACACTTGGTCCACGCCCGATGTCGCTGGGGCACCTGCGTGCGCTGGGGAGGTGCCAGGGACCATTTGGCTAGCCGCTGGGATCCCGTGCAGGGTCGCTGGGCCCAGTGAGCGTGCTGGGGTGGTGCCAAAGACCTTTTGATGAGCCGCTGGGACCCCACACGGGGTCGCTGGAACTCCGTGCCGGGACGCTGGGCCCCTTGCGTGTGCAGGGGAGGTGCCAGGGACCATTTGGCGAGCCGCTGGGACCCTGTGCAGGGTCGCTGGGTCCAGTGCGCGTGCTGGGGAGGTGCCAGGGACCATTTGGCGAGCCGCTGGGACCCAGCGTTGGGTCGCTGTGCCCCATACGCGCACTGGGGATGTGCCAGGGACCATTCGACATGTCGCTGGGACCACGCGCGGGGTCGCTGGGCCCAGTGCATGAGCTGCGGAGGTACCAGGGATCGCTTGGCGAGCCGGTGGGACCCTGCGCGGGGTCGCTGGGCTCAGTGCGCGCTCTGGGGAGGTGCCAGGGACCATTCGACGTGTCGCTGGGACCACGCGCGGGGTCGCTGGGCCCCGTGCGTGTGCTGCGGAGGTGCAGGTACCGTTTGACGAGCCGCTGGGACCCCACGCAAGGACGCTGGGTCCAGTGGACGGGCTTCGGATGTGCCAGGGACAGTTTGGTAAGTCGCTTGGACCATGCGCGAAGTCACTGGGGCCCGTGCGTGTGCTGGGGAGGCACCAGGGACGGTTTAGGAAGCCTCTGGGACTCCCTGTGGGGTCACTGGTGCCCATGCGCGCTGGGGAGGTGCCAGGGTCCATTTGGCGAGCCGCTGGTACCCCGCACGTGGTCGCTGGGTCCAGTGCACGCATTTGGCGAGTCGCTGGAACTCCGCGCCGGGACGCTGTGCCCCATGCGCACGCTGGGGAGGTGCCAGGGACCATTCGATGTGCCACTGGGACCACGCGCGGGGTCGCTGGGCCCCGTGCGTGTGCTGGGGAGGTGCCAGGTAGCATTTGGCGAGCCGCTGGGACCACACGCAAGGTCGCTGGGTCCAGTGGACGCGCTGGGGATGTGCCAGGGATAGTTTGGTAAGCCGCTTGGACCCCGCACAAGGTCGCTGGGTCCAGTGCGCGCGTTGGGGAGGTGCTAGGGACCATTTGGCGAGCAGCTAGGACCCAGCATGGGGTCGCTGGGGCCCGTGCGCGTGCTGTGTCGGTGTCAGGTACCATTTGGCGAGCCGCTGGGACCCTGCGCAGGGTCCTTGGTTCCTGTGCGTGCACTGGGGAGGTGCCAGGGACCATTTTGTGTGCCGCTGGGACCCCGCGCGGGGTCGCTGGGCCCCGTGCGTGCGCTGGGGATGTGCCATGGACGATGTGGCGAGCCGCTGTGAGAATGCGCTAGTTCGCTGGAACCTGTGCGCTTGCTGGGGAGGTGCCAGGGAACATTTGGCGAGCAGATGGGACCCCGTGCAGGGTCGCTGTGCCCCATGAGCACGCTGCGGAGGTGCCAGGGACCATTTGACGTGCCACTGGGACCACGCGCGGGGTCGCTGGGCCCAGTGGACGCGCTGGGGATGTGCCAGGGATAGTTTGGTAAGCCGCTTGGACCATGCACGAAGTCGCTGGCGCCCGTGCGCATGCTGGTGAGGTGCCAGGGACCGTTTGGTGAGCCGCTGGGACCCCGCGCAAGGTCGCTGGGTCCAGTGCGCGCATTGGGGAGGTGCTAGGGACCATTTGGCGAGCAGCTAGGACCCTGCGCAGGGTCACTGTGTCCAGTGCGTGCGCTGGGGATGTTCCAGGGACCATTTGGCAAGCCGTTGGGACAGCGCTCGGGGTCGCTGTGCCCCGTGCTCACACTGGGGAGGGCCCAGCAACAGTTTGTTGAGCAGCTTGGACCCCGCGTGAAGTCGTTATATCCCGTGCGTGCGCTGGGGATGTGCCAGGGACCAGTAGTGAGCCGCTGGGATCCGCAAGGGGTCACTGGGCCCTGTGCGCGTGCTGGGGAGGTTCCAGGGACCATTTGGTTTGCCGCTGGGACCCCGCGCAAGGTCGCTGGGTCCAGTGCACTTGCTGGGGATTTGCCAAGGACAGTTTGGCAAGCCGCTTGAACCACGGGCAAAGTCGCTGGGGCCCGTGCACGATGTGGGGAGGTGCCAGGGACCGTTTCGCAACCCACTGGGAAAACGCACGGGGTCGCTGGGGTCCGTGCGCGTGCTGGGGAGATGCCAGTGACCATTTGGCAAGCCCCTGGAACCCCGCGCGGGGTCGCTGGGGCCCGTGCGTTCGCTGGAGGTGCTAGGGCCCATTTGGCGAGCAGCTGGGACCCCGCACGAGGTTGCTGGGGCCCGTGCGCACGCTGGGGAGGTGCCAGGGACCATTTGGCAAGCAGCTGGACCACGCCTTGGGTCGCTAGTGTCCGAGCGCGTGCTGGGAAGGTGCCAGGAATCATTTGCCGAGCCGCTGGGAAGCCGCGTGGGGTCGCTAGTATCTGTATGCGTGCTGGGGAGGTGCCAGGGACCATTTGGCGAGCCGCTGGGATGCCACGCGGGGTCGCTGTGCCCCGTGCGCACTCTGGGAAGTGGCCAGGGACCATTTGGCGAGCCAATGGGACCCCGCGTGGGGTTGCTAGACCCTGTGAGCGCTGGGTAGGTGTAGGGAGCATTTGGCGAATCGCTTGGACCCAGTATGGGGTCTATGCGTGTTCTGGGGATGTGCCTGGGAGCAATTGGCGAGCAGATGGGAACCCGTGCTGGGTCGCTGGGGCCCGTGCATGTGCTGGGGATACACCAGGGATGGCTTGGCGAGCCGCTGGGACCCCGCGTGGGGTTGCTGGGGACCGTGCCCGCATGGGGAGGTGCCAGGCACCATTTGGCGAACAACTGGAACCCCGTGCGGTGTCGCTGGTGCCATTGTGCACGCTGGGGAGGTGCCAGGAACGGTTTGGCGAGCCGCTGGCACCCCGCACGATGTCACTGGGGACCGTGCGTGCGCTGGGGAGGTGCCAGGGACCATTTGGCTAGCAGCTGGGACCCCGTGCGGGGTCGCTGGGGCCCATGCGTGTGCTGGAGATGCGCCAAGGACAGTATGTCAAGCTGCTGGACTTCGCCTGGGGTCGCTAGTATCCATGCGCGCACTGGCGAGGTGCCAGGGACCGGTTGGCGAGCCGCTGGGACCCCGCGTGGGTTCGCTAGTGTACGTCTGTCCACTGGGGAGGTGCCAGGGCACATTTGGCGAGCCGCTGGGACCCTGCACGGGGTCGCTGGGACCCGTGCACCTGCTGGGGAAGTACCAGAGACCATTTGGCGAGCAGCTGGGACTCCACGCGGGGTTGCTAGGTCATGTGCGCGTGCTGGGGAGACGCCAAGGATGGATAGTCGAGCCTCTGGACTTCGCCTGGGGTCGCTAGTGTCAGTGCGCATGCTGGGGAGGTGCCAGGGACCGGTTGGCGAGCCGCTGTGACACCGCGTGGGGTTGCTAGTGTCCGTGCGTGCACTGGGGAGGTGCCAGGGCCCATTTGGCGAGCCACTGGGACCCCGCACGGGGTCGCTGGGACCCGTGCATGTGCTGGGGAAGTGCCAGAGACCATTTGGTGAGCAGCTGGGACCCCGCGCGGGGTCGCTGGGCCCCTTGCGCACGCTGGGGAGTTGCCAGGGACCATTTGGCGAGCAGCTGGGACCCTGCACGAGGTTGCTGGGGCCCGTGCTCACGATGGGGAGGCGCCAGGGACCATTTTGCGAGCAGCTGGACCCTGCCTGG